>JAUMHN010179698.1:0-21848 GCA_032360265.1 Heliamphora ciliata
AGAGTTTTGTTCAGGTATAGTCGAAGTATGGTTGATGGCTTTGACTTGGGTAGCTGGCTTCTCTTGAGAGTAAGTTACCGAAAGTTGTAAATGTGTTATGGATAGCCTTGTGAGTAGGGGCGATGGGGTGTTGGAAACCCTAGATATTAGTTGTTATGATGGGATCTGTGGAAAGTGGTAATCCCTTTTGGGGTTTTGATGTATGTGGTTTTGCCCGTGTGATGGATTAGATACGTCGTGAGCCATGCTATGTCATGAGCCGTGTACTTATGATAGGGTATAGATGGGAACATAGTGAATGGGAGCGTAGTAATGGTGATCAACAGGATGTTGTTGGTAGTCAGAGTAGTTTTGATGACCTTGGACTTTGTCTACCTCTCTGAGGGTTGAGACTTGAGTTCCAAGTGAGTGAGCACAAGGATCTGGGAATGTGTAAGGGTTCATGCGATGAGTATCAGTTTTGTGGAATTCCTATGGGAATGGAGGTCAGTGGTTTGGTCAATATCCTAATGATTAGGAGATCGCATTTGGGAACCGTGTTAGGTTCCTTTGGTTGGCTTAGTGCTACGATGACGTGTCATGGGTATGATATGTCTGGAGGTTGTTTGTATTCCACCTTAGGTTCAGAGATGTGTATGTTGTTTGCCCATGAGAACGAAGTGTGGAGTGGTAAGGTTCAGTAGTATACCGTGTAGTTTGGCTGGCCTGGGATGATAGGTGAGAAATCGTAGGATACGATGCTGTGATCGTGTGTGCCTTGAGGGCGGACGTGCGGAAGGTAACTGCATGGTTGTCGAGGTTATTAGTAACTCTAAATGGAAGGTCTCAGAATTGGGTTCCATTTGTTTGATGATGTGCCTTAGACAATGGGCTCGAGGTGTAACGTGATTGTGGTATGCCTAGCAGGAGTTAGGTTGTGTAGCGCAACCTTGTGGAGTGAGGTCTTGGGCATAATGGGATGTGTTGTACCAGGAACGCGGATTGATGGTGTTCATGTGTGTGAATGAGGTTAGAGAAAGCTTGGTGTAGCAGATGACCTAAGTATTGTGATTGGGGTTGACAGCAGCTGTTTAACTATAGTCGATGTGGCCTTGAGGTAGGAGTTACAGAGTCCTTTAGAGAGCAAGTGTTGAGGAGTACTTCCAGTACGCTGAGGTTGGGTCATGGTTTCTTGTTACCCTTTTTCTTTCCTTTAGATGGAAGGCGAGAGAGAGTTTTCTTGTAGACGATTGTCTGGTGCAAATTATTTCATCTCAGTTGGATGGAGATGCCAGGTTCTTGATTGGTACAGATTTGGTTGTGTTATGAGACTGTGGAATCTCAGTGGATTTGTATCCGTGTTGTGACTCGTGTTATGACCTGTGTTGTGACCCGTGTTGTGACTCGGGAACTTGTGTCGCTGTGGTTGGGTGATTATAAGATGGATTCTTCATGGCTTCGACGCGTGGTGCGAGATGCTCTACATCTGAACGTCTGTGTGTATGACTTGGGATTCGATTGCTCCCACGGTTGGGAACCATAAAGAATTGTATGAAGGGGTTGATATTCTCTCGCGGTGAAAGACCGTAAAAGAGTACGTAGGAGTATGGTAAACCTGATAGGTCGTGGTAACCTATTCTGTGTGGCTTGTTTGTGTGATGTGGGTTGTGTTCCCTATGCTATTGATCTTGATAGACAAGGGAGTTGGTGTTGAGACGTAGAGTTCTTTTGCAGTGATCAGTTGAGGATCATTGACCGTTGTGTGCGTATGATTGTGTTTTTAGTTCTTTGCAGAGCGGGGATTTTGTCGAAACGATGCGACTGTGATATGTGTATGGTGTGTTTTTAGTAGGCTTTTGTGAGTCTGGCTTGGGTCTTGTTTGGGGCTTGGAACTACTTAGAGTTCTTGGAGTCGAGGAGTGTGTTAAGTGTTGTGCTTCATGCAAGTCTTGGTTGGTGTCTTGGGTCTGAATATTTTGCTATTATGGACTTAAGGGGTTGAGGTATGTGTTATGAGTTGAAGTTGATGTCGGATGACAATCATCATGTTGTTTTGTCGGACGACGATAATCATGTTTGACTTGAGGTTGATCTGTAGCCTTGGTATCAGTGATCTGATGACAAGGCATTGAGTTGTGTAGTAATGTGTTGTGATGTGCTGTTGTTCGGGAGGCATGTTTTGGATTTACGTAGGTCGTTGGGTACCTATGAGGTGATCTATCTATGTGACGTGTTTGGTTAGGTGACTTTGTGACTGTGATGCCGGATTGGTTTTCGGTTGTGTGAAATCTTATCCCAGACAATGGCGTGCCACCTGGCTTTTCTCTTGAGTGAGAATAGTAGTTCGTGATGGAAGATTGGATAGAGGGAGAAGGTTTGAAGGTTTGATGAGATCTGTTCTTTGGTATTCCAAGTGAGTTAGGTGAACTTCTCTCTGAAGTTGGGTGCTGTGTTGTTGCTCGTGCATCGATGTCACGACAACTTCAGTAATGGAGATGTTGACATCTAGAGGGTGATGATGGGGTATCAAAGTTGGTGATCGTCAGGACTTGAGTAAAGTTTGTGTGCGGGGTGTGTGTCATCGCATGACCGATGTCGGTGTTTGAGATCAAGTACCGTGGTGAATTGGTCTCTTGCTTTGCGTTTGTCGCTGGAGTAGTTGTATTTGGAGAGAGTTATGGTTTGACGTTTGCTGGTATGAGTTGGATCTTGATCCTACGTTTCATGGTTGTTTCCTAGATGACAGAGATATCAGTGGGACTTGCCCGTGCACGCAGTTTGTGTAGGGTTGAATCTTCAAGTCCTGTTTTCCTCGTGTGACGACGGTTGTATTCTTGGTATCAGTTTTGTGACGACAGGTTTAGGGTTTCAATTGTTGGGGTATTTCTATTGTTGTGTGGTATCGCAGGGTTTACATCAGAGATTGTTGATGGTTGATGGGATGGTGTTTGGCTTGCGTTTAGTGTTGAATTTCGGGGACAAAATTCCTTTAAGAGGGGGAGAGTTGTGAGACCTCGACCCGATTCATTTCGGAATGATTAAGTGTTCAAGTTATTTCGAAACTTCCGAAATGTTTTAAGTACACCCTTGGCGTGTGTTTGGGTTCCATTAAGGCTTGTTTGGCTAGCGTTTGGGCTGAAAAACCAGTTTTACGCAGAAAAACACATAGCCCAACTGTTCGGTCAACTAGAGGGGTTGGTCCAGTCGACTGGACCGAAAGTTTTTGGTTCGATCGACTGAGCTTGGGTGTTCGGTTGACTGGACATAAGGTTTTTGGAAAATTTTGGCATTTTTCTATAAATATCAGGGGCTGAGATATTTTGAAGGAGCTTTCTTCTAAGCTAAGTTTTGGTTCTCTCTGCCTTCTCTTTAGATTTTTGAGGGCCCGGGACTCGATTTTCAGCAATCCGACTGTAGATCCTCGATGTTAGTGCCAGAGACTTCGTATATATCCGGACAGATTCTCGTTCCGACGAGATTTGATTTTGAGGCTTCGAGTTTTGGCTCGCTGAGGTAGGATTCTGGACCTTACTGCTGTATAAGGGTGTTTTATGTAATTATATGTGTTTTCACCAGGTTGAAAATGCATGAAATGTCATATTTGTGTTTAAATCTTGTTCTACGGGTAAAAATTATGTTTTTCGCTTTTCTTGGTTTATTACCGTATATGACATGTGGATGTATGGTTTTCAAAATGTAGTTTTGAAAATGGTGGTTTTGTGAAAAATGGTGATTTTTGATAAAAACCTCAACACTTGGTGTTTTGGAGGTTTGGAGCTAACCCTTGGCGTTGAGTCTCATTTTTTAAACGTTTTGTTAAAAACGAGAAAAAATATTTTATAATGTATTTGTTTGATCTCCATGTTGGTGGATGGATCTAAATACATATATAATGAATTTTACGAAAATATTTTTGTAGTTGAGCTACGGTATAATTTTTATGAAATAATTCTCTAGATGTACCGTGATAGCGGGTATTTGGCACGAGTTGCCCTCGGTGGAATTCGAAAATGTGCGCAGTGTAGGTACCTTTGTCCTTCAGGATAGTTACCATAAAGAAGGTGGTAGGTGCTCTTATCCTTCGTTGTTAGTCCATAAAGTTAGCTTTTACGTTATGGTGCTCCGTATAGAACCCGCCATTACCTAACCGGTCCTATGATGTATAGAGATTGGGTAAGAGGCATGAATCTATAGTTGTTACCTCTGTCCCCTTGTGACGGAGTCGGTACATAGGATTCATTTTTTTTATCCTCGGCTACGTGTTCTTAGTGGATTATATTGTATTATTTTCCTTAGTTGTGTGTGGTCCGAGTGAAAAATAGCTTTTATTGTTCCTCGGTGTGTGATCTGAGTGGGAAAATAACGTTTTGGTTACGGTTTTCTTTAACTAAGAAATGTTTCTGCATTGATGAAATGCTTGGTATATGGATGGAAAAATGTTTTGGAGGAGGTTTATGGGAAACTTGGGGTTTTATGATATAAAACCTTTTTGACTTTGTGGTTGAGTTACCTCCCACGATATGATGTGCATGATTTTAAGGACGAAAATGTGGGGTTTTATAAAGTAAAATCGTTTTGAGGCTCGGGTTAGCCTGATGAAAAACTTGAGATTTTGGGTTAGGAAAACCTTTTTGGCTCCTGTGGTTGAGCCTTTATGCTTATGATTGCATATCTTACTTTAGAACTTTATAGTCTGCTTCTATTGAGCATCGGCTCATGGTGTGAAATTTTGCTGTAAAACCTTTTTCAGGTAAGCGTAGTCCGATAGGTTGACCCGGTGGTGCCCGGAGGTGGCTGATGACATGACCCTGTTGTCTTGTTTTGTTAGGTTGTTTATACATTTCTGTATATGTTTCATGTTTTTAGATAACATGTTGTAAAACATTTGTAATGATTATGGATGTATGCATGCTTTAATGCTTTCAAGAGAATATTGGGTTGGTCGTTGTTTTTCGTAGTTTGTTACTACGTTTTTCGTTGGTGGGTTCAACGGTTAACAAACGGGATTTTCAAATGATTTTTGTTTCACATAAACTTTTGTGCTTCGAGATAGTTTTTGGAACGGCCTAAGCTTCTTTTAAAACAAAAAAATTTTCTTATTCAAAACACTTTTTTTTTTAAAGACTTGGCTTGTGGGCTGCAATCATAGTCTCTCGGCTACTCTTTGAATAAATTAAACCCTCGGTAGTACATTTTTACAAAGGTTTTAACCTGATTTGGCCTTCTGGTTTTAAATCCCTTTTGTTTGGACGGTTTTGGTAGTTATTCTGTGGCTTTTCACGTGATCCGAAGTTTAGGGCGTGATAGGGCCCAACTCTCTGCCAGTTGAGCGCTCGAACGGACAGGGCTCCGCTCGAGCGCGCTAGTGCCCGAGAAAACTCCTGATTTTCTCCTGTTTTGAGTTTCCAACTTCATTACCCATAAACCTTCATCAAATATGTCTCAAACCTCAATTTTTATCCCAAAAACATTAGATTCAAGTTTCATAAACCCTTTTTATGCAATAATTTTTCAAAATCATAGTTTATTATTTCTTAAAAACTCAAATCTTCATGAGAACCCAACTCAACTCCCACATAACTCTATCACTCCTTCAAATCATGCATGAAACCTACTATATTCTACTCATATAATGAAAATATCAACTCAAATCAACACACACATATGAGAGAATCTACATCCTACCTCGGATTTGCTCGAAAGCTTGAAATTCCTTCAATTTCTCCTTCATAGGGTTTGGATTTGAGAGATCTTGGCTCCTTGATGCTTCATCTCTCACCTCCTTGCTCCAAAGCTTGATTTCCATCCTCGGTGGCTCTCAATCTTGCTTCAACCCTTCCATTTTAGACATAGAGGGCTAGGGTTTTTCATGGAATGGTGGTGGTGTTTTCACTCATGGAGAGAAAGAGAAGAGAGAAGAGGGAAGAGAGGAGGGATGAGAGAGAGAGACATATGGTGGACTAATGAATCCTCACGTGGCTCATAGATATATATAAAACCTCTAAATTTTTCTCCAATCTTCGAGATTATTCCAATCGTTTCCCGATAGTCCGCTCGAACGGTGACCCCTGAAGCTAAATTCCACGAATTTACTTAAACTTTCACTCAATCCTTCAACTTTGCTCACATTTTAATACTTGAATCTTTCCACTAACACAATCATAACAATATCATTCATCACAGTGTACTTTAATTTCACCTTCACATATTATTAATTCCACCATTAACGAATAAAATTTTATAGTGCCCACACCCAAACATAATTCGGTCTTTTCTCTTACCGAAAATATGAAGGAATAAAATAAACAGGTATCTGGTCCTTACAACTTTCCCCCCCTTTTGAAAATTTTGTCCCCGAAATTCTCCTCAAGTCATACCAAATCGTCCTTTAATCTTAATATCTATCACTACATTTTGCTAATCACTCGGTTCACATTGTATCTTTCTTAATTTTGTGATCCTGATCGTTCTCCCAAGACAATATGACTCAAGGATATTAAGATGCCCCTATTATCATCAGGCTTAACTTCTGAATACCAATATTTCACAAATATTAGAATCATCTTTATTCATCGAATTAGACTCATATCGGGCTTGAGCAATCTAAAATGGTTCATCATTTAACACGACACCAACTCTACTCGAAGTTAATCACTAGGGCTGGAGTTAACCACTCCATTATTGATCACCGACTATCCCTCTATGATCACCATCTCACATCACATACATGCTCCCAAAGACTAAATATCTTCAACTATAGCATTATACGTCATAGGTCTTACTACTGTTAAGATCCTCCCAACTTCGTTAAATTATGGCCTAACTCACTATTGAACTCCAATGTATACCGAGAACTACTCCTCCAGCCCAAACACATGTTGCCAAACTCGGACATTGGTCACTTGGGTTACACACATTACCCACAAAATCGCCCATGCCTTCATATTAAACAAATTGTAATCTTCTGCACTTGCATTTCACTCATTGTCACTATCATATGCATTCGCATCTTCCCTTCGAATGGTCGAACCACTATTCGCACCTTAAGAATTCTAAGAAATTCAAAGCTCCAAACAAAACACAATTCCAGACTCACCAGAGTCTATCAATACCCAACATGTGAATATCTTAGTCGTAAGGTCTCAACAAATTTTCCACTCTGCTATGAGCTAAAGATACACCCATAACCCGAAACAAATTGCATACAACGGTTAACGATTCTTAATTAATCGATGCAAAAAGGGTTTTATGCCTCGATACTAACTCCCTCATTAACAAGGACAAACATTGTAACGACCCAATTTTCTAAGCCTCTGGATTAAAAACATTAAATCGCCAAAAACTAGATTTTTATATTAGGGTTAGATCAAGATTAAGAGTTTCAAAAGATTTAGCCTATAATCAGATCTCAAAACCAAAAACCCTAGAACGCCATAAGAGAAAGGAAAAATACAATTTAGTCCAAGAACAATAACAAAATAACCCAAATCGAAGACGTACACAAATAACAATGCTTTAAGTCCAAAGAATAGAAAAGCTAAGTGCCATCTCAACAATTAAGAAGAAAATATACGCAAAAGTTTAATATTTCATAATTTTCAATAATAGCACTCTTAACCCCGAATGTCTAGATAATTACACTTTTAGCCCAAGACACCCCACAATTGGTAAATCTATGCTAAGTTACACACCTATTACGAAAAATACCATAAAAGTTTCCTATAATCACTCTAGAATTCATCAGTAATCTTAGTCCTAATTACACGCAAGTCCCTCCATTCTCTCTATCTGCACGAAAGTCTCCGAGTTAACCCTCATCCAATTCCTACATTAGACACTAACTCAAATAAATATATAAAAGTGCCCGATTTCAGATTACGAAAATTAGCAACGAAAATCCACAAAGACTAGAATCCAAAAAATTGGG
The DNA here is from genome assembly GCA_032360265.1 of Heliamphora ciliata. Classification (NCBI taxonomy): domain Eukaryota; kingdom Viridiplantae; phylum Streptophyta; class Magnoliopsida; order Ericales; family Sarraceniaceae; genus Heliamphora; species Heliamphora ciliata. The sequence continues at coordinate 7,907 of JAUMHN010179698.1, forward strand.
TTAGGACAGGAACAAAACCCTAAGATTCAAAGTAAAACCCTACGAAATATAGAATTCTCTAATACTGAATTCTAGAAATTGAAAATCATAAACAATCATAAAATTATAAGTTAGTCCAAGAAGATAGAGAAATTACGAAAAAGACAAACTGAACCCAAGTGTAATTTTATGTAATCTTTTAATCAAACCAAAACGAAACCCTGAGACACAAAATTTAAACCCCAAACCCTCGAGGACAATTGATATCAAAAATTTGAAACCCTACAACCACATAAAATCATAGAATCACAATCCTACAACTTTATCCAAGAAAATCATAGATCTTGAAAAATATTAGAAATAGGGTCCAAATAAAATTACAAAACCCAACTCTTTTAATTTAGCCCAAATCGTAGTATTAGCGACGGTTAGCCGACGAGATCATAGGTCGCTAGAAGGATGAAAATCCTAATTCAACCCGAAATCTTAATTCGATCCGGAAACTCTAAAATGACCAAATACTCAAGAGGCAAAGCCTTAATACCTAGAGAAGACTCCTAACATCTTAAATTAAGTAAATAGCATGAAATATAATATTAAAAATTAAAAATTCTCATAATTAGGGTAAAATAATCATTTTGCCACTAATATAGCAAAGAGTCTTAAAAATTCATGTTTTGACACATGGACACCCTAAATCAGATATTTAGACAAAATTAAATTTAAAAAAAAGATAAAATAACAATAAAAATGACAAAAATGCCCTCACATGGATGGCCACATTGGGATTAGTGCACAAAAAGTCACCTTTTGCCTTTTTAAGCTTAAAAATGAGAAAAAGTTGTACAAATTAAGCATTATTATGATTCAAGACTTATTATACAAGTAATATACATACTAATATAATAATATAGGTTAAGAAAAGCAAACAAATTATTATTTAAAATTCCTACACAATAAATAAGTCAAAAAATCAATTCTTGTCAAACTAGCTTAATTTGACTAAAAAGCCTACACTTATCTAATTAACTGCTATAAAAATTATGATAATTCATGGAAATACTAAATTAATCATAAACTTACTAAAATAATAGGTTTTAGTAGGCAAAGATAACAAAAAGATACACCAAATTAAATTTTTAGGCATTTTCTTGCACAATTTGGCACCAAAACCTAGATTAAACCCCAAATTAATGCAAAATAAGCTTTTGGTCTGCCCCAAACTGGCCCTGGCCAAAATCCCATCTGCTGTGGACTGAAATTACAAGTTTTTATTGCCCTTCCCCATGCCATGCAACCAATGGAAATAAAAAGAGTTAAAAATAAAGCTTCCAACCATCATGAACCTCACTACCCTTTTTCCCTATAAATACAAGCCAAACACCACCCCATTCCTCCTACATATTTCGGTCAAGAGAGTGAGAGACTCCAGAAATTTTTAAGACTTGAGTGTTCATCCAAGTTTGAGAGAAGAAAGAAGAAGAAGAAGAAGAAGGAGGAGAGTCCAAGAAAGGAAAGTCTTTGGAGACCAAGGTTAATAAAGCTAAGTCCGTAGGCCATTCTCTATTCATTAGGTCCTCAAAGAAGTAAGTAAACCTCTAAACATTGTTCTCATACTCACCCAAGATACCCCTCAATCCATCTCTATAACAAACCCTAAGAAAATAAAACAAAGAATGAGTCAAAAAGGCATCATAGCAGTGGAACATAAGTTGTTTGTGTAAGATGGTGTTTTGTATGAGCTTGAATGTGTGTGTTTTTAAGTTTAATGGCTTGTGTGTATTATGAAGTTTTGATTTATGTGAGTTTATAACATGCATGCAAAGAAAATATATCAAAAATGTACACAACATAAGCTAAGCAACCAAAATCCTAAGTAGCCTGATTTTTTGGACTTACTCACTTTCTTCCACCAACTTTAAAATATCATAAATAATTTTAGAAAAATAATCTTAAAGTGATTTTTGTTTTTCGATCTAGATATTCGAGTTATCTTTCATACAAAATTGGTTTGAAGTGATTTCGTTTGGTAGAACTCCAGATATGTTATTTTTACCAAAGAGTGTTAGATCTTGACCACTATGAGTCGTAGACCTAAAAATCTTAAGTTAGAGTGAGATCCGAGCTTAGGTAAAAACATAAAACATGTACAGGAAATAGTTTTCTTTCCCTTCACCAAAAATGAGCCAAAGAAATGAAGTCTTGATAGGTCAAAGACTCTCCCAAAGTCAGTATTAAGGTTCAGTAGCTGACAGATCTCTCTGTCACACATTTTTGTGTGACCCAAAACCCAACTTTGTAGAATCCAAATCCAAAAGTGGTAAACATGAACATTGTAGCGAACATATTAAAATAATTACTGAGCACAAATCAGCCCAAAATACCCTCTGATGATACCCCAAAGACTTTGAGCACTCTCTATTAAAAATACATTCAGCAAACCCTTTTTAGGCTAACTGAACCCTTTTTACAAATTGGCCAAAATCACTAACGTTTTCCAAACAACTTGCCTTAGCACTAAACATGAAATTTGTAGGGGATACCTTATGCTAAAACCTCCCCAAATATCAGACTCATATCCCTTGAATTGGTGGACCAAAACCTTGGCCAACAAAGGCTTAAATTCTGCCATTTTCTCTGTAAAGTACTGAATGGTTTTCCCTTAATTAAATCAAATGACCTTTTTGCCCTAGGATTTAACCTTAGTGCTAAACATGAAAGTTGTAGGATCTATTTTTATCTAATTGGTGTTCAAATTTCAGAAATTAAATCCATTCCTAAGTAGCTCAAAACACGGTCGAAATCTTTAAATTGGCGCTTGAATAATTACCCAATTTTGGCTAAGTGTATAAGCAATGTGTCACATTGTAGAATTTGAATATATGGACTTTAAATGAATTATGTGAATGATTTGTGTATGAAAATAATAATTTGATGAATAGAATCCATGCCGCTAGTTTGAATTTATGTCTTGTGAATTATCGTTTGTACTTTACACACTTGTACTCCATGATCGTAATTTTATAATTCCATGTAAAGCATACATATATCATTTTAGCCCACGTCATGATCAATTTATACATGTAAATCGTAAATAGCAGTTGCATATGTCAAATCACGTCACCACTGGGTTAGATTTCGCGGGATTCACCATTTTGTTTTGAGAAAAGAATTAAAATTGAACCATAAGGTTGGTAACATGATTGATGGAATTGGAATATTGTGATATTGGCTAAATGCCTTGATTATGGTATTGGCTATATGCCCTGATTTGTTTTGGGATAGTTTTGCCCCAAGTACTAAATGCACATTATTGTTTATGATATATATTTTTTGTGAAGGTGGTTCGGGGGGCGTAATAATAGGATTTAGATTTCGCGATCCCGCATTTGACCTTGGCCTGAGAGTCGAGAGCCTGAGTGTTGACTTTTCCACACCCTTGCTGTCAGTGATGACCCCGCTGGACACTTAGTCCGCTGCGTAGTCTTTCCACGGCTTAAGGAACGCTCTTTCTCGGTCGGTAGACTTGGTCAGCGTGATTGGGATCATGGGGTTTAAGGTGGTTCACCTCGGTTTGGGAGAACCTAGAATAACTTAAGTTTAAATTGGATTAGAAAATAAAATTGGTTGCATCGCATTCATTTGCATCACGCACTTGCATAATTGTTCTTATATAAGCCTACCTTGCAGTAAATATCAAATTTGTCTGTCTCCTTGACTATAAATTGTACTGGGTGTTATATGATATGCGTTATAGAATATTTTGTTGTGAGTTTGGTTAGAAGGTTTAGGGAGTTTGCTCCTGAGCTTTGGATCATGGCATTCGTGCCACAGGTGTGGAAGAACCTTTTTAGAAAGTCGCAACGGAAGAAGAAGAAGGTTTTGAAGAGCAAGGTGAGTGGCGGGAACCAGCCAACCTCGACAATGCGAATTGAAGAAACTGAAGTTCACCCTTTTTAGTCCTTTTTGTTCAGTTTCCTCGGGTTTATTGTAATTTTTGTTGAATTTTGTTTTTGAAATTATAATCGTTATGTACTTTTAAAAAGTTTAGAACTCTTAATGATGTAATATTTATGATATCTAAAAATGAATGAATGGTTAGAATATTTCACTTACCTATACTTATGTATGTCCCGACGTACCCGGGGGACGGGGCGTCACTATTAGTATCAGAGCCTAGGTTTAATGAACCTTCAGGTCTTGGGTTATGGAAAACCATGCGTTCTGTTGCGTAGTAATAGAACACGATGCTTGAATTGCACCCGGCTGAAGTAATTTTGTGAATTCCTGAAAATTCCAACCTCGGAGTCGACTTGGATGCTTGAATTGCAGTGCGTTAGACCGACGTAACTTCAGAGCAAATATCTAGTTAGCTACCAATTGCTTAAACATATCTTTTGTCAAGATCTAATGTTGCACAGATTGGTCCCGAGAACATCCCCTTTTATAATGTTCATTAATTGTTAATCTTTTATCTCCAATGCATCTAAGCCTCAATCGACCTCTTAATTTGGGTCAATGGTGATTGTCTTAGCCTTGACCTAACCTAATCCATCTTTTGAACCATCTTAGAAAATTTTTCTCGTTGAATCTCAGTAAAGAACTTGCTCGCCTTCCCTTAGCCGCCTTAACCTCAACTGTTTCTCGTGCAGCCTAGTATGTTACTCGATATCCACAGCTAAGCGCTTACCCATTCGCCGCCTTATGATCGCCTTCCTTAAAACCAGTAAAATTAAGCTGACTATCCTTATTAAACCCCACGCATGTTTTTGTCTGTCCTCGATCGACTTTCAAAACCTTACCCAGTAGAAAGGCAAGAAAGGGTAGTCATCACGATATTACATCTCATTCGGAGGCTCCAACGGATTGAACTATGCCATCAAGGATCTACAGTCAAAGACGACAGTTTTGCATCAGGGAACCTATGACATCACCACATGACAAGGTTCAAACTTTTCCAAACTAGTTTGTAGCTAACCCACCTATCCAAAAGACGAGAGGCAACGTCAAGCTTAAAGGCATTCGACCTACTACGTAAGAAATGGATGTACATCCACACGCATCGATACATATGCTGACCTTCTCATCAAATGTTAGAAACCGAATTCTACTTTCACTGTCTAAGAACAGAGAGTCTTGGCCACTACAATGAACGTTTAGAATCTGATGAAGATTTAACCACCAAGCCACGATGAGTTGCAAGACTAGATAATCACCACCACCATACCTCTTATCACGTTTAGTTTACCCTCAGATGATTAACTACCTGGTAAACAATCCAATCATTGGAGGAGACCCTCAAACCCTATGTATCAATATGTCAGAATCAAGCGTCAGGAGCCAAAAGAAACTCTACAACCGTTGGGAGTACAAGGCAATCGTCCGATGTTTCTACCGGCGTCTGTTTTAGATAGGCCCTAGCAAGCTCCACATTGAATCTTTTCTTTTCTTTCAATGTTGTATGTGTGTTTTATGAACCTTTTTGAAACCTTGTATTGACTATGCACCCGAGCTTGAATGACATGAAATACAAATATTGTCTTACACTTAATGCTTGCTAAAATAACCTCAAACTTAACTCCACAAGATCCCAGAATGTGAAAATAATCAAGAATTTAAAACAACCCCTAAATCATAAGACTTTTTTTTTAGGATGGCTGGTAGACGACCAAACACCCATAGATGATGAAACACCTAGATTAGCGCAAGTTTTACGACAGCTTGTCACCAGCATTAACAATCCCCATGTGCGTGATAGAGCGTGGTTCTTATCAGATTTTAGAAGATAGCGAGCCCCTACGTTTAGAGGAGGAGTAGGACCGAAAGTGGTTGAGGAGTGGCTGAGGGCCATCAAGAAGTTATTCAACTCAATAGGAGTTCAAGTTGAGACAGATCGAGTAGCATTAGCAGCTCACCTATTGGAAGGAAAGCAGACCGTTGGTGGTCGATGATCAACAACACCCAAAACGTGGCACCTTAACATGGGATCAGTTCGAAGGGTTATTTTTTAAGAAGTATTTTCCCGCTCCCCTTCATCAGGGAAAGATAAAAGAATTCCTGGAACTTAAATAAGGAATCGATGATGGTAACCCAGTATGCTAACTGTTTCGAAGAATTGAGCCGCTTTGCTGTTGCCATTATACCAGACGAAGAGTTGAAAGCGCAAAAGATTGAGTGGAACCTGGAGCCATCAATTCGGAGAAGGATCGTCAGCATGCAGCTTCCCACTTATGCACAAATCGTATGGACAGCACTAGCAACGGAATTAGAGTTGGTAGATTCAAGAGGGATTTGAAACCAAATGAAGAGTAACTCTGGTCATGGAAAATTATTGAGGCAATTTGTTCCTATCAAGCCGTACTCATAAGCTAGCTGGAAAGAACAACAAAGGGGAAAACAGATGGGATCTTATACCAAACCACAACAGACTTGCAAAACTAGGCTACCGCCACCAACCATCCTTCTTCATCACGTTTGCTTTGCCCTAGACTAGCTACCAATCAGATAATGATCCAGACCGTGGAAGAGGCACCCAAAACTCTACATGCCTACAAAACAAACCTGGACATCAGATAGTGGGAAAATCATTCCGTTAAGACCAGACCACACAAATGAGACAACCAGAAAAATCAAGTCGATCCGTCAACGTCGTGCCATAGCCTAGAGTAGACATAAGAGTTGCGCTGAGAGCAGAAAGGTACTATACGAACAATTCAACAATAGCACTTTTGAAAGAAAGGAACGCTTGGAAATTTCGGAGTCGAAATTTGTTTTAAGGGGGAGTAGATTGTAACGATCCGATTTTCTAAGCCTCTGGATTAAGAACATTAAATTGCCAGAAACTAGATTTTTATATTAGGGTTAGATCAAGATTAAGAGATTCAAAGGATTTAGCCTAGAATCGGATCTCAAAACCAAAAATCCTAGAACCCCAAAAGAGAGAAAAATTACAATTTGGTCCAAGAACAACAACAAAATAACCCAAATCGAAGACGTACACAAATAACAAGGCTCTAAGTCCAAAGAATAGGAAAGCTAAGTGCCAACTCAACAATTAAGAAGAAAATATATGCAAAAGCTTAATATTTCATAATTTTCAATAATTGCACGTATAACCCCAAACGTTTAGATAATTACACTTATAGCCCAAGACACCCCACAATTAGTAAACCTATGCTAAGCTATACACCTATTACGAAAAACACCATAAAATTTTCCTATAATCACTCTAGAAGTCATCAATAATCTTAGTCCTAATTACACGTAAGTCCCTCAATTCTCTCTATCTGCACGGAAGTCTCCGAGATAACCCTCATCAAATTCCTACAATAGACACTAACTCATAAATAAATATATAAAAGTACCCGATTTCAAATTACGAGAATTAGCAACGAAAATTCACAAAGACTAGAATCCTAAAAATTGGGTCAGGACGGGAACAAAGCCCTAAGATTCAAAGTAAAATCCTACGGAATATAGAATTCTCTAATACTGAATTCTAGAAATCAAAAATCATAAACAATCATAAAATTATAAGTTAGTCCAAGAAGATAAAGAAATTACGAAAAAGACAAACTGAACCCAAGTGTAATTTTATATAATCTTTTAATCAAACCAAAACGAAACTCTAAGACACAAAATTTAAACCCCAAACCCTTGAGGACAATTGATATTAAAAATTTAAAACCCTACAACCACATAAAATCATAGAATCACAATCCTACAACTTTACCCAAAAAAATCATGGATCATGAAAAATATTAGAAATAGGGTCCAAATAAAATTACAAAACCCAACTCTTTTAATTTAGCCCAAACCATAGTATTAGCGACGGTTAGCCGACGAGATCATAGGTCGCTAGAAGGATGAAAATCCTAACTCAACCCGAAACTCTAATTCGATTCGAAAATCCTAAAATGACCAAATACTCAAGAGGCAAAGCCTTAATACGTAGAGAAGACTCCTAACGTCTTAAATTAAGTAAATAACATGACATATAAGGTTGAAAATCAAAAATTCTCATAATTAGGGTAAAATGACCATTTTGCTCCTAGTGCAACAAAAAGTCTTAAAAATTCATATTTTGACACATGGACACCCTAAATCAGATATTTAGATAAAATTAAATTTAAAAAAGAAGATAAAATAATAATAAAAATGACAAAAATGCCCTTGCATGGCTGGCCACATTGGGATTAGTGCACAAAAAATCACATTTTGCCTTTTTAAGCTTAAAAATGAGAAAAAGTTTTACAAATTAAGCATTATTATGATTCAAAACTTTTTATACAAGTAATATGCATACTAATATAATAATATAGGTCAAGAAAAGCAAACAAATCATTATTTAAAGTTCTTACACAATAAATGAGTTAAAAACGTCAACTCTTGTCAAACTAGCTTAATTTGACTAAAAAACCTACACTTACTAATTAATTGCTATAAAAATTATGATAATTCATGAAAATACTAAATTAATCATAAACTTACTAAAATAATAGGTTTTAGTAGGTAAAAATACCAAAAAGATACACAAAATTAAATTTTTAGGCATTTTCTTGCACAATTTGGCACCAAAACCTAGATTAAACCCCAAATTAATGCAAAATAAGCTTTTGGTCTGCCCCAAACTGGCCCTAGCCGAACTCCCATCTGCCATGGACTGAAATTACAAGTCTCTATTGCCCTTCCCCATGCCATGCAATCAATGGAAATAAAAAGAGTTAAAAATAAAGCTTCCAAACCATCATGAACCTCACTACCCTTTTCCCTATAAATACAAGCCAAACACCACCCCATTCCTCCTACATATTTTGGTCAAGAGAGTGAGAAACTCCAGAAATTTTTATGTCTTGAGTGTTCATCCAAGTTTGAGAGAAGAAAGAAGAAGAAGGAGGAGAGTCCAAGAAAGGAGGTCTTTGGAGACCAAGGTTAATAAAGCTAAGTCCGTAGGCGTTTCTCTATTCATTAGGTCCTCATACAAGTAAGTAAACCTCTAAAATTTCTGCTCATACTCACCCAAGATACCCCTTAATCCATCTCTATAACAAACCCTAAGAAAATAAAACAAAGAATGAGTCAAATAGGCATCATAGGAGTGGAACATGGGCTGTTTGTGTAAGATGGTGTTTTGTATGAGCTTGCATGTGTGTGTTTTTAAGTTTTATGGCTTGTGTGTATTTTGGAGTTTTGATTTATGTGAGTTTATAACATGCATGCAAAGAAAACATATCAAAAATGTACACAACATAAGCTAAGCAACCAAAACCCTAAGTAGCCTGAATTTTTGGACTTACTTTCTGCCACCAACTTTAAAATATCATAAATAATTGTAGAAAAATGCTCTTAAAGTGATTTTTGTCTCCCGATCTAGATGTTCGAGTTCTCTTTCATAAAAAATTAGTTTGAAGTTATTCTGTTGAGTAGAACTCCAGATATCTCATATTTATTAAATAGTGTCAGATCTTGACCACTCTAAGTCACAGACCTAAAAATCTTAAGTTAGAGTGAGATCTGAGCTTAGGTCAAAACATAAAACTTGTAGAGGAAATATTTTTCTTTCTATTCATAAAAAATGAATCAAAAATATGAATTCTTGATAGGTCAAAGCCTTTTCCAAAGTCACTATTAAGGTTTAGTGACTTAGAGACCTCTCTGTCACATATTTTTGTGAGACCCAAAACTGAACTTTGTAGAAGCCAAATCCAAAAGTGGTAAACATGAACATTGTATTGGACATATTAAACTATTTACTAAGCAATTATCAGCCCAAAATACCCTCAGATGATACCTCAAAAGTTTTGAACACTCTCTGTTAAAAATATATTCTGCAGACCCTTTTTAAGCTGACTGAACCCTTTTTACAAATTGGCCAAAATCACTAGCGTTTTCCAAACAACTTGTCTTAAGTTCAAAACATGAAATTTGTAGGGGACACCTTAAACTAAAACCAACGAACGAAATTTCTGGTTACTTTGCTTTGTCTGATTTATTTCATACGCTTTCTGACGATTTTGAATTCGACGGGGATATTCCCAAAGAAATAAAACTTTTAAAAAAAAGAGAAGAAGAAATGCGTTCCCAACCTATAATTGAAAAAACTTTGTCAATAAATTTGGGTGATGAAAATAATCCGCAAAAATGTTCAAATTAGTTCTTCTTTATCCTTAGTTGAACGAGAGTAATTAATAACTTTATTAAAAGAATTCAAGGATATGTTTGTATGGTCTTACGTGGATATGTCCGGAATTGATCTCGACATTATCCAGTACCATATCCCCTTATACCCTGATGCCAAACCGGTCAAACAAAAATTAAGACGGATCCGGCCAGAATGGGCTCTAAAGATCAAAAAAGAAGTTGACAAACAGATCAATGCTAGATTCCTAATGGTAGCCGAGTATCTAAAGTGGGTGGCTAGCATTGTTCTAGTGCTTAAGAAGGACGATCGTATGCGAGCATGCGTGGATTTTCGTGATCTCAACAAGGCTAGTTCGAAAGATGATTTTCCACTACCACACATTAGCGTCTTGGTAGATAGTACAGCGAGGCATGCCTTGCTATCATTCATGGACGGTTTCTCTGGGTACAACCAGATTTTGATGGATCTCGAAGACAGAGAAAAGAAGACATTCACCACGCCTTGGGGCACCTATTGTTATCGTGTGATGTCGTTTGGCTTGAAAAATGCAGGGGCAACCTATCAAAGGGCTGCCACTACCTTATTGCATGGCATGATACATAAGGAGGTCGAAGTGTACGTGGATGATATGATAGTCAAATCTAAGGATCGGGATGGCCACATTGTAGCGCTGCGAAAAATCTTTGAGAAAATTTGAAAGTACAAGATGCGACTCAATCCACAGAAATGCACCTCCAAGGACTGATTGAGAAGTCAGGGGCTTTTTGGAGAAAATACAGTTTATCAGCCGATTCATTGCAAAACTGATAACTACCTGCGAGCCGCTCTTCCGTCTACTAAAGAAAGAAGTTGAGTTTGAATGGGATCAGAAATGCCAATACGCCTTTTATGCCATACGACAGTATCTGCAAAATCCACTTGTTCTAGCTCCTCCCGAACCTGACAGGCTACTAATCCTCTATTTGTCAATGACTGATTCAGCTATGGAATGTGTGCTGGCACAAGAAGGTGAAATTGGAATCGAAAAGGCCGTCTACTACTTAAGCAAGAAGATGACAGGGTCGAAAATACGGTACACGCCACTGGAGAAGACATGCTGGGCCTTAGTTTGGGCTTCCCGAAAACTGAGGCGTTACATGCTATCTTTCACAGTGAATATCATCTCCCTGACGGACCCGTTAAAGTACCTATTCGAAAAGCCAGCACTAACAGGAAGGTTGGCTCGATGGTTGCTGTTGTTATCTGAGTTTGATCTCCAATATGTCACTCGAAAGTCAGTCAAAGGCAGAGCAGTAGCAGAATTTCTGGCCGATCAACCAGTTGAAGGAGATGAAGACACATGTTCCGTTGTCTCTAGAACTCAATTTTGAAGTCTCCAACAATCAGGTTGAGTACGAAGCATGTTTAGCTGGATTGGAGACAGCCTTAGAACTAGGGGCAAGGAAGCTGGAAGTTATCGGAGATTCAGCACTAGTGGTTTCACAAGCGAGAGGAGAATGGAAAGTCAGGGACTTAAACATTGATTCTCTATCATCAAGAGCTAGAGAAATTGATACCGTATTTTGAATCAGTAATCTTCACCCATGTGCCAAGACTGCAAAACAAGTTCGCCGATGCACTGGCCACCCTAGCATCCATGATTGACATACCACCTGGGGTCCAAATGAGGACTTTGATAATTGAACAGAAGAGAAAGCCAGCATATGAGTCAGGCCGCAATCGAAGAAAGCACTGACAACCTTCCATGGTACTTTGATATTCAGAATTTCGTGGAGAAAGGAGAATACCCCAAATTTGCCAGCAAAAAGGACAAAGGGGTAATACGAAGACTATCTGCGCAGTTTATCATTTGCGGTGGTAGACTATATAAACGAGGGCATTTCGGGGTCAATAAGCCATGTGTCAACACTGAAGAAGGCCAAGCATTAATGAAAGAGATCCACGTAAGAGTCTGTGGGCCACACATGAGCAGAAACATTTTAACCAAGAAAATCCTACGACAAGGATACTTTTGGATGACAATAGAGACAGACTACATACAGTCTATGTGGAGATGCCACAAATGTCAGATTCATGCAAACCTCATGCGTGTTTCCCCGTCTCTGCTGTATAACCTAACATCACCATGGCCATTCTCAGTATAAGGCATCGATGTGATTAGCAGATTAACACCAAAGGCGTCGAATGGGTACGAGTTCATTTTAGTGGCCATTGACTACTTTACCAAGTAGGTGGAAGTAGCCTCCTACTTGGTATTGAAAGCCTCTCATGTTGCTAAGTTCATCAAGCAAAACATCATTTGCCGGTACGGGGTCCCCCATGAGGTCATCTCAGATAATGGCTCGCATTTTCAAGGAGAGGCCTTGGAGCTTTTTGAAGAATACCAAATAGGGGTTCACAAGTTCTCACCATATCGACCACAGACCAATGGAGCCGTTAAGGCAGCAAACAAGAACATTAAGAAAATCCTACAAAAAATGATCAACTCACATAAGGATTGGCCGGAGTATCTACCATTTGCACTTTGGGGGTACCGAACGTCGATCAGAACTTCAACTAGAACTACACCATACTCTTTAGTACATGGGATGGAAGCTGTACTTCCCGTTGAAGTGGAAATCCCTTCACTAAGAGTAGTGGTCGAGCCCAGTATTTTAGATGCAGAATGGCAGAGGAACCGAATGGAAGAGTTGCTCTTATTTGATGAAAGAAGACTGCAAGCACTGTTTCATGTGCAAGGGTACCAAAGGAGGATAGCTCGAGCATTCAATAAAAATGTCAAGACCCAGGACCTTAGAGAAGGAGATTTGGTTCTTAAGGAAATCAGAGCTCTTATATTTGACCCGAGAGGCAAGTTTAAGTCGAACTGGTCCGGACTGTTTCTCATCAAAACCATCATGACCGTGGTCCAGTTATTATTATGGATTTGGATGGCAATGTGTTCTCCACTCCAGTTAACCTTGATCAACTCAAAAAATACTATCCTTGAGGTAAAAAAATAAAAAAAATATATAATAATAATAATAAATAATAAACAATAAATAAAAGCTCGCTGAGTTGAAAACTAAAAAGGCAACTCAGGCAAAAGTAAGAGCAGTCCGCAAGGCCGAAAACCTGAAAGGGCGACCTTGGCAAAAGTTAGGGCATCACAAAAAGGAGAGTGTCAATACCCGAGTAAAAATCGAGCCTGAACTACGTTAAGGCCTGATTCCATCTTTTGGGATACGTAGGTAGCTTCTTCCAAGAATTTCGGCCACTTTCTTTGTTTTTAATCATCTTTGAATCTAAGTAAGACCAATGCAAACTAGTCTTTGAAATTTTGAAAACTTTGGATAAATTTCAACCATCTTAAACATAAAGTGAGAGTCTTTCCATCACTTTAATTGGAGTTACAAAGTTTTGAAATAAAAGGAAGAGCATGCAAGTTCCAAACTCTACAAAATAAAGAAGAAAGCTATGAAATTTTCAAAATGAAGTAGGAGGCCTTAAATCTTTCTCATTTTTGCTGCATGTTTCCCCTCTTCTTTTGTTGGAGCGGAAATAAAAAATTGAACCGATGTCGTGACCGTAAAAAATAACGTGCGCGTTTTTCATGAAAATAAAGAACAATATTAATCTTAATAGCATAATACATTTATGAAACTTGTCGAAAAGTTTCAAGAAGTCCTAAATACGTTGAAGACGACCTTGCAATCTTCTCACGTATGTCCCGGACGCACTACGATGATCACGATGTGTGGGCACCGATTCCGATCGAAGACTTTTTCTCCTCTTGGTTTCTTCTCACACTTTTCTCTCCAAAGGAGGCAAAATTAATTGCCA
>JAUMHN010179808.1:0-21848 GCA_032360265.1 Heliamphora ciliata
GTTTCTGCCCTGAGATTTGAAATGCCATAACTCAATGTAGAAACTTGATCTAAGCATGTTCTTTATGTCCAGATTTACATTTTTGTGTTATCTTTCATCCAAAGTTGGTTTTAACTCATTTTCAGAACTAGAACTCAAGATATTGCAATTTTACCAAAGTGTATCATTTTCCAAATAGTCAACACTACCAACTTGGAAACCCTATTTTAAAACGAGATCGAAACTTTTTTCAAAACATGAAAGTTGCCGATAACATGTATATATATCTACCCACAAAAAAGGAAAAAAAATATTGAGTTTTGATAGGTCAAAACCCCTTTGAAAGTCTCTGTTGAGTTTCAGCCCCCAAGGAAGATTCTGTTACATATTTTTATATAGCCCAAAACCCCTAGTTTTAGTGACCTATTCCAAAAGTGGTTTACATGAATATTGTAGCAAACATATTGAAGTGGTTTTTGCCCAAAAACCAGATCTTAAAGCCTTGGGATGGTACCCCAAAACTGTTTCAAACCCTCTGTCCAAAATCGGCTCTGCTGAGTTTTGGCGGCTGACAGAACCTATTTTCTAAAATGGCCAAAACGTCTGACTTGTTCCAAACAACTACCCTTAGCTCTAAACATGAAACTTGTAGGGGACTTTTTGGAAAAGAACATACTAAACAATGGACCCATTTGGACATGAAATTATACCCCAAAACTGAGACCAACAGAAGCATAATTTTGGTAAAATCTTGAGAAAAGTGCTGAACCGTTTTTACTTAATATGAATTGTTCACCAATTTTCCCTTGGTTTTGACCTTAGTGTTAAACATGAGAGTTGTAGAAACTATTTTTTATCTAAATGGTGTATAAGAATATTAGCTTGATTCCAAGTCTAGATACCCCAAAACCTTGTCGGCCCTTTTAATTTAGTACTTGACTTTTGGCCCTAAAATTTGTTAAGTGTATTTTTGAGTACTGTTCCCTATGAGATCTGAGGTTTTGTATGATGTTTGATTTGAATTAGTTGATTAGTGTTTTAAGTGAATTTATGATGATTTAGGACCCATGCTATCATATTTGAATCATATCTTGAGAATTATTGCTTGTGCGTCATATACTTGTACCTTATGCTTTGCACGTTATACCTTGAATCTTGCCATGTTGATGCCATACTATAAATTTTTTCACTTGAGATCTATGGTACACATTATGAGCATTGTCATTTCCATCCTGGCATGTTGGAGTCCATCTGTGCAAACCATTGTTGGGATGGGCTGTATTGAGATTATCATTCTTGATTCTAAGTCTAGGGTGTCCCTGGATGCCATTTTTTGAAAATATTTTGGGATGTATTCCCCTTGTACACCCTGGGTGCGTCCCCAGTGTTACAGATTTGGTTTATACACCCTGGGTGTGTCCCCAGTGTCTGAAATGGTTTATCGTGGATACTGTTGGCACCATGGGTTTGTCGCTAGCATTCTGATTTTGATAACTTGGACTTTGGGTAATTTCGGAGAGAGCCCAATTATGGAGGTCCTAAATCCCTCATCTTGGTACTTTATATAATGTGAACGTCTCTTGAATTCTCTTAGACTTTGGGTTGACACCGGTGAAGGCATCACGCATCTTAAGGTGGGAATTGTCGACTCGATTAAGGGTGGCTGATAATTGGTTGGCCAGCCCCCACGCTATTGCCATTGAGTAAAATAGCTATGGCATGAAGCCCGGCGACGCATTTACTATTCGCAATGAGGCGTGATGATGGCTTTGGTGATCAAGTCCCATCAAGTCTATTTTGGTGATTCCTGGCGTGAAATTCCTGTTATAATCTGGATGCATGTTGGGTTAGGCATCCGCATTACATACATGGCATCTCATATGTATATGTTTAATGACTTATCTACTATCATGTCATAAATTTGTCTGTCTCCTTGACTATAAACTGTACTGGGTGTTGTATGGTATGTATTGTGGTAAATTTTATGCCGTGAGATTAGTTAGAAGGTTAAAGTGTTTTGCTTCTGGGCCTTAGCTCATGGCATTCGTGCCATAGGTAAGGAAGAGTTCTTGGAGGAAGTCGTCCCAGAGGGAGAAGATGAGTTTGAAGAACATGGTGAGTTCTAAGAGCACGTGGATTTCGCTGATGCATTCTGAGGAGTCGAGACCTCTGCTTTTGTGCTTATATTCAGTTCTCTGGCACTTAGTGTAATTTTTGAAATTTCTTGGTAAAACTGTAATAATTATGTACTTTTAAACGGTTCAAACTCCTTTATGATGTAATAACTAACATATGTAAATATGAATGAATGGCTAGAATATACTTTTATTTATATTTATGTATGTCCCGACGTTCCTGGAGGACGAAGCGTTACAACAACTCCCTTAAACCTTTTGATATTCTCCCTCAACATACCCCTCAATCCATTTCTATAACAAACCCCAAGAAAAAAAAATGAAGAATAACTCAAAAAGGGCGTTGTAGATGCAAATAGTAGATTGCTATGGTAAGATTGTGCATTGTATGTGCTTGCATGTGTATGCTTTTGAGTTTTATGGTTTGTGTGTATTCGAGAGTTCTAGTTTATGTGAGTTTATGACATGCATGCAAAGAAAACATGTCAAAAATGTACACTATAAGCTAAACTCCCAAAAACCTAAGTAGCCTGATTGTCTGGACTTCTTACTTTTTGTAACCAACTTTAAAACATCATAATTAATTGTAGAAAAATGAACTTAAAGTGATTTTTGTGTCCAGACCTAGATTTTTGAGTTCTCTTTCCTAAAAATTTGGTTTGAAGTAATTTAGTTAGGTAGAACTCCAAATATCTCATTTTCTCCAAAGAGTGTATGATCTTGACCACTATAAGTTGCAGACCTAAAAACCCTAAGTTAGAGTAAGAACCGAGCTCAGGTCAAAACATAAAACTTGTAGAGGACACATTTATCTTTCATTTCACCTAGAAATGAGCCAAAAATATAAAGTCTTGTTGGGTCAAAACACCTTCCAAAGTCACCGTTGAGGTTTAGTGACTGACAGACCTCTTTGTCACACATTTTTGTAAGACTTAAAACCTAAGTTTTTAGAATCCAAATCCAAAAGTGGTAAACATAAAAAATGTAGCTAACATAGTAAAATAAATACGGAGAAAACATCAACCCAAAATACCCTCGGATGATACCCCAAATACTTTGATCTTTCTCTGTTAAAATCATATTCTGCAGACCCTTTTTAGGCTGACTGAACCCTTTTTATAAATGGGCCAAATTCTCAATTGTTTTCCAAATAACTTGTCTTAGCACAAAACATGAACCTTGTAGGGAACACCTTAAGCTAAGACCTCACCGAAAATCAGACCTATAGTCCATTAATTGATGCCCAAAACCGTGGCCAACAGAGACTCAATTTCTATGTTGTTCTCTGTAAAATGCTGAAGGATTTTTACTAAAATAAAATAAATGACCTTTTTATCTTAGGAACTGACCTTCGTGATAAATATAAAAGTTATAGGCAATATGTTTATCTAATTGGTGTTAAAATTTCAAAAATTTAATCAATGTCTAAGTACTTCAAAACGCTATCGCAACTTTAAAACTTGCAATTAAACTTGTACCTAAAATTGGCTGAGTGTTCGAATGATGTGTTACTTATGAGACTTGAGTATGTGAATCTTATATAAATTTTGTGAGTAATTAGTGTATGAAAATGATGCTTTTGATGAAATAAACTCTTGCCAACGGTTCGATTCTATGTCGCTTAAATTGTTTATGCTTCACATGATTGTACTTAATGCTTTAGCAAGTTGTACCATGTGCCCCATCATATTTATACGCTATGCTATGATTAATTGCACACGAGAAGCAAATTTCACACCATGACCATTCATATAACGCATCTTGAATTATCGGAGTCCCTTCATATCTTTCAAATTGGGTTGGGTGACATGAAAATCATTATTCAGTGGTTGTGGATCTAAGGCGTCCCTGGTTGCCATATTTGGAAATGAAATTGGAGGTTTTTATTGAAAAAAGGGGAATTAGGAACCATGGGTTCGTTACTAGCTTTAATTAGACTTTAGGCTGACACCTACTGAGTATCCTTACCATGTATTGCACGATCTCTTAATCCTGAAGTGATTGATTAATTGTGTTCAGATGATGTATTGTACTTTGAGTCGTCAATGGTTGAGATTTTTCCATGAGATCAACAATACCGATGAGTTGGGTACTGGCATTATTTATCCGATGACTGATAATCAGCTAACGGAAACCACGTCTGATTCAAGTTGAGGAGTTCCCACTTGTGTGCTTTGCTTATATGTTTGATTATGCGAAACCTGTACAGTGGATCCTCGATCCGGCATATGAAAAGGTTAAGCGGTGCGGCTGCGAGGATAATTAAATCGGGTTGTTAGTAACCTAATTTATTTATCGATAATTTATATCTTAAGCGTGGGGAGAATTCAATGCATTTGATAATTGGAAACTCAAGACATATTTTGAGTTAAGGCTGGGAGTTCAGTCAGGACCTTTAGTAGAATAAGTTCTGATTCGTAAGGGAAAGGATCTTGCTTGGGGACAGAGTTAGAGATATCCGGTTTTCTCGTTTTGTTAGCCTGAGTCCTATGCTTCCTCGTGATCCCTCACGTAACCCTTTATACGCACGGATATTTTCCTTGTTAGTTTCGGTAATTATTTAATTTAATTAGATTGCTGGTTTTGCCGCCGGGGACATTCAAGAATTAAATTAAATATTGAAGGGCGGTTTTGGTTTTTGGCACACCTAGGGATTACTCCCTAGGTGGCCGGCCCTAATATGGGGATGGGGATTTGTTTTTACGATGGATATATATCTCTTGCTATTTTTAAGGTAGTAAGATATAGATGCCATATATATCTTAAGTGATATATATGGGATATATCATTAAGAGGAAAAAACCTAACCTTAATCCCCTCTCCTAGCTACCGCCCCCTTCTCTCTTTTGGCAATTAATTTGGCCTTTTGGAGAGTTTTGTGTGAGAAGAAACCAAAAGTAGAGAGAACTCTTCGATCGGAATCGGTGTCCACACATCGTGATCATTGTAATGCGTCCGGGACATATGTGGGAAGGTTGCAAGGTTGTCTTCAACGTATTCGGGATTTCTTGAAACTTTTCGACAAGTTTCATAAAGGTATTATACTATTAAGATTAATGTAGTTCTCAGTTTTCATGAAAAACGCATACGTCGTTTTTTACGGTCACGGCGTTGGTTCAAAATTTTTATTTTCGCTCCAACAGCCTAAGTTTTGAAAAAAACACCGTTAAAATCCCGCAACTTCACCCTTATGAGTTTCTTTTCCCAAACCCTTGTATCAACTTCTATACTCGGTTAAAATTCTTTACTTCTAATAGCACCGGTCCTCAACAATACTACCCAGTAACATTCATAGGTAATCCTTCACCACCATTTATTTTCCTGACTTCAATACTATATCCGACTGAAGCAATTTGTGAACTCTTGAAATTCCAACCTAGGGAGTTGACTTGGATGCTTGAATTGAAATATATTAGGCCGATGTAATTTCAGAGCAAATATCCATTTTGGCTACCGTTGCTTAAACATACCTTTTGTCAAAGCCTGATGTTGCACAGATCGATCCCGAGATCCTCCTCTTTGTAATATTCATTAATTGCTAATCTCTTGACCTCTCAACCTGAGTCAACGGCGATTGATTTAACTATAACCCCATGCCTTTAAATCATCCGGGAGTCCACCCTAAGATATTCTAACCCAGTGGCATCTCGTGCTCATACCGTTTGAAGATTTTCAGTTAAGCACTTACATATTCATTGCATTATGGTCACCTTCTCTGAAACTAATAAAATTGAGCTGACCATCCTTATTAGACCCCATGTATGTTTGCCCATCGATCTTCAAAACCTTACCTGTAGATCTGTGAGTGATGACGAACATCCGGATAGTACATTATTAGGCTTCGACGTTTTCACAAAAGATTAGGACAACGCACGGAACCCTCTTAACGCCTCTTCGAATCATGAGGTAACCTATCCTCAACATTACGACTCAAAGTATCGTCAATGTCCGCGTTTAACGAATTTTTGAAGACTGAGATCCCCAACTGCAGGAATGGTTAAGCAAAGGGTTTATTCAACTAACTACACCTTTTCGAAGAACCTGACAAGTAGAACTATGCCATCAACAATCTACAGTTAGAAACAACAGTTTCACACTAAGGGACTCATGATATCACTATGTGACAAAGTTTAGACTTTCCAAGACTAGTTCACAGAGGACCCACACATCCATTAGATTGGGAACCAAAAGATTCATACCGACAGTAGAGAAGTGAAAAACAAGAGATAACCTCAAGCTCAGGATATCCTTAGTATGCAAGTAACGGGAGAGTATCTGTACCCATCAATATTCACGTCAGCCTTTTAGAATTCGAATCCTGCCATCCCCACCTTCAATAAAGAATTTTGACAATAGCCGTGAGCGTCGGGACCCAGATAGGGAATTAACCATCAAACCACAATGGATCATGTGACTCGATATTTGCCCCAGGCATACCTTTTATCCCATTTAATTGCCTTAAAGTGACCAACCACTAGAGAAAAATGACCCAGTTAATGAAAGAGACCTCCAAACCCTGCATACCAGTACGTGAAGGACAATGGTAGAAGCCAAGAGAAACGATACAACACCTGAAATGATTGGAATAGGAACAAAAGTATATGATTATGGACTTCATCACAAGGATTGTCAAAGATTGCATCAGGAGTATAACGACATTCAAGTTGCAATAGGTCACCTCATCAAAAATCACTCGCTTTCTATTGGTTAAACCTCACAACACATAGGAAGCTACAAGCAAAAGAGCACCCGTAAGATTTGCACCAACATAAGTTCTCTACTATACCTAACCAAAACCCGCATCTCGCTTGGCTTTCTAAACATCCGATTCTGAACCATCAAAAGTATGTTAAGAGGATGAATAAGGGAAATTAAAGGAAGCGTTTATCTTCAGTCAAGACCTGTTTATAACAAACAGCTCCCGTGCTAGCTTTTACTACCATATAGGGTTTTGTGAGGGCACAATACTGCGAGATTATCAATATACAAAATAGAAATAGAGAGGAACTGATTGGTTGGAATAGATCTCTGCTAGTCAATAAAGTGAGACCCGAAAGGTAATAACAGAAATTCATATAAAACCCAGAAAAATAGCCCTGCGTTGACAATCTACGGTAAAGAATGATAGAATCTCATAGAATAAGACTTTTTGTACTAGTAAACAGATTGCGTGTTATGCTTTCACCTTATAAGTAGAACCAACTTTATCAAACAGTTCGATGACCCTTTTTCCCTTTTCTCTTCCCTGAAGATGGCGGAACAAAGACAAGACCACGAGAGCACAATGAGAGTAAATGGAACCAAGGAGGAAGAACAAGTCCCGAGCCTAGCACGACTCTTACAAGATCTAGTAGCCAATTTGGATCAGACAGAAGGAAGGGCATCCCAAGAAGGATCAATGGTCTTTATCGGACTTAAAAGTGCAAAATATCCCAGCACCTGAGAGGAAGGATTTTTCCCTCAACAACTAAAGTTTAGATCAAGGCCACAAAGCAACAATAACCAACAGAAAGAGTTTGTTATAGATGTAACCAACCAGAACATAAGATGATGCACTGCCCGATAAGAACTAAAGAAAATAATCAAGGAGGACCACTATGAAATAACAAGAAGATTACACGCTCAAAACCTTACCCTCAAGGTGGCCAACTGGAGCAACTAGAAAATGGGGCACCAAAATTAAAAATCTGTTATCAATGCCATAGGCTCGGACATAAAAGATCGGAGTGCCCACTACGAGAAAAACTGAACTACAACCACCGTTAACCAGAACAGAGTTACAAAGATCAAACAAATTTGTTACCGCAAGGAACAAATGGTTTGAAAAAGGTGGTGCAACCCGACGAACCAGAGAGCGAAGAGTGGAGCGTTCGCCCTCCACAAAAGACAAACTCAACGATCAGCTTTAACTGTAATAAGACCAGATATAAAAATTTTGAATGCCCGCTGCCAAGGGGAAGAAACTACAATGTTCGTCAGAAGGGAACTAGCAGTTCGAGAAAGATGATACAACTCGACCAATAAAAGAACCAATGGACAGGAGACTCGTCGTCACAAAAGAAAAAGAAGTATTCGTTGATGGTTGAAGGTATGCCTGAATTTGCGAAATCTAAGATAAACGATAGTTAAACTTGTTGCATTATCTCGGGAAAGGATATGCTTGAAGGACAAACGCTTTTAAGTTAGCACTAGTTAAATAACTCCTGCGCCATGGATATCCGACGTGACCTTTGAGAATCGCGTAGTTATCAGTCTAAGATGTTAGAAAACAAAACAACAATAGGTCAAAATGATAAACGTATAAGCCCAACCATATCTATGTCCTCAATCAAGAACGATTCAAGTAAATAAGAACAAGAAGTTCGAAGAGAAGAGGTGAAAATAACCATCCACAACCTTCCGCATGAAGTTTTGAGAATGAAATTTATTTAAGGGGGGTAGATTGTAACACCCCGGCCCGGACCCTAGTAGTAACCACCTAAATTGTAACAATCCGACCCGGACCCTAGTTGTAACAGCGCAAATTATAACTACTTGCGGAATGATCTAGCCCAAGCACTAGTATTAGCAACGGTTAGTTGACATGATCTTAGGTCACTAGAAGGGTGGAAAACCCTAGCTCAACCCGAAACTTTAATTTGAACCGGAAACCTTAAAAAGGCCAAATGCTCAGAAGCAAAGCCCTAACGTTCAGAAAAGTCCTGGGACGGCTAAAATTAAGTAAATAACATAAAATATAAAATTAAAAATCAAAAATTTTTCATAATTAAGGCAAAATGACCGTTTTGCCCCTAGTACAGCAAAAACTCTTAAAAATTCAAAATTTGACACGTGGATGCCCAAAATCAGATATTTTATATACAATTAATTAATAAAATTCAAAATAACAACAAAAATAACTAAATTGCATTTGCATGGCCGGCCACCTAGAAGAATATGCCCAAAAAGTTACTTTTTTGCCTTTTTAAGCTCAAAAATGAGAAAAATGTGTATAAATTAAGCATTATTTTGACCTAATACTTTTTATACAAGTAATATATGTAATAATATAATAATGTAGGTCAAAAAAATCAAACAAATAATTATTTATAGTCTCTACCCAATAAATAAGTCAAAAAGTCAATTCTAATCCAACAAGTTTAATTTAGCTTAAAAGTCTACACCTATTTAATTAATTGCTATCAAAATTATGAAAAATCATGAAAAGACTAAATTAATTATAAATACATTAATATAATAGGTTTTAATAAGTTTAGACACTAAAAAGGAACATAAAATTAATATTATATGCATTTATATACACAAAAATGTAGCAAAATACAAATTGAAACCTAAATTAATTACCAAATCAGCTTTTTAGTCTTCCAAATACTGCATGGCCGAAACCCCACTGCCCCAAAACTGATTTTTGTAGGTCTTGAATAATTCCCACCTCCAATGCAACTAATGGTAATTTTAAAAAATTCAAAAAATTACCTACACATCATAATTAAGTCCCCTTTATCATTTTTCTATAAAAACCAATATGCCAAACACCCTTCCCCTTCATGTACATTCGGCTGAGAGAGTGAGAGAGTGAGGGACCAAAATTCTCTAAGTGTTTTCAAAGAAGGAGAGAAAAAGAAAGAAGGAAGAAAGAAGGAGGAAATGATCAAGGGATGAGCTATAGAGCTAAGTCCATTTCTTCTTCAACCTTTTAAGCATCAAAAGAGGTAAGCAACTCTCTTAAACCTTCTGATATTCTCCCTCAACATACCCCTCAATCCATCTCTTTAACAAACCCTAAGAAAAAGAAATAAAGAATTACTGAAAAAAAGGAATTGTAGATGCAAATAGTGGATTGCTAGGGTAAGATTGTGCTTTGTATGTGCTTGCATGTATATGTTTTTGAGTTTTATGGCCTGTGTGTATTCTGAAGTTTTGGTTTATATGAGTTTATTACATTCATGCAAAGAAAACAAGTCAAAAATATACACAACATAAGCTAAGAAACTAAATCCCTAAGAAGACTGATTTTATGGACTTTCTTACTTTCTGCCACCAACTTTAAAATATCATAACTAATTGTAGAAAGATGATCTTAAAGTGATTTTTGTATCCAGACCTATATGGTTGATTTCTCTTTAATACAAAATTGGTTTGAAGTAATTTCGTTGGGTAAAACTCCAGATATCTCATTTTTACCAAAGTGTGTTAGATCTTGGCCACTCTGAGTTACAGACCTAAAAACCCTAAGTTAGAGTGAGAACCGAGCTTAGGTCAAAACATAAAACTTGTAGAGAACACAGTTATCTTCCTCTCCACCAAAAATTAACCAAAAATATAAAGCATTGATGGGCCGAAATGCCTTCCAATGTCACTGTTGAAGTTTAGTGACTGATAGACCTCTCTGTCACACATTTTTGTGAGACCTAAAACCTAAGTTTTTGGATGCCAAATCCAACAGTAGTAAACATGAAAAATGTAGATAACATATTAAACTAAATACTAACCAAACATCAGCCTAAAATACCCTCGGATGATACCCCAAAGGTTTTGAGCTTTCTCTGTTAAAATCACATTTTGCAGACCCTTTTTAGGCTTACTGGACCCTTTTTATAAATTGGCCAAATTCTAACACTTTTTCCAAATAACTTGCCTTAGCACAAAACATGAAACATGTAGGGAACATCTTAAAATGAGACCTCACAAAAAATCAGACCTATAGTCCATGAATGGATGCCCCAAAACCGTGGCCAACAGAGGCCCAATTTCTATATTTTTCTCTGTAAAATGCTGAAGGGTTTTCACTAAAATAAAATCAATGACCTTTTTACCTTAGAAATGGACCTTGGTGATAAAAATGAAAGTTATAGGAAACATATTTATCTAATTGGTGTTAAAATTTCAAAAATTTAATCAATGTCTAAGTACTTCAAAACGCTGTCGCAACTTTAAAACTATCAATTAAACTTGTACCTAAAATTGGCTAAGTGTTCGAATAATGTGTTACTTACGAGACTTATGTATGTGAATCTTATATGAATTTTGTGAGTAATTAGTGTATGAAAATGATCCTTTTGATGAAATGAACTCTTGCCAATGGTTTGATTCTATGTCGCTTAAATTGTGGTTATGCTTCGCATGATTGTATTTAATGCTTTAGCAAGTTGTACCATGTGTGCCATCATATTTATAGCCATGCTATGATTAATTGCACACGAGAAGGAAATTGCACACCATGAGCATTCATATAACGCATCTTGGATTATCGGAGTCCCTTCGTATCTTTCAAATTAGGTTGGGTAACATGGAAATCATTATTCAATGGTTGTGGATCTAGGGCGTCCCTGGTTGCCATATTTGGAAATGAAATTAGAGGTTTTTATTGAAAAAGGGGAAATTAGGCACCATGAGTTCGTCACTAGCTTTAATTAGACTTTGGGTTGACACCTAATGAGTATCCTCTTTCTTAAGGTGGGACTGGTCGACCTAGAATAAGGATGGGTAAAATTGAATAAAGGTCGGTCCTCATGCCGTTGCCATTGAGTAAAACAGTTGTGGCATAAAGCTCGGTAATGCATTTACTATTCACAACGAGGCGATGATAGGTTCAGTGATCAAGAACCATCAAGTGTACTCTGTAATTCCTGGCATGGAATTCCTGATATCATTCTGAATGTATGTCGGGTTGGGTTACTACATTGTATTTATCTGCATCACGCTCCTGGACAACTATTTTTGTACGTGCTTGCCCTATTTAAAATGATAAGTTGTCTGTCTCTTGCCCTTGAATTTGTGTTGGGTATTATACGATATGTATTGTAAGATATCTTGTTGTGAGTTTGTTAGATGGTTTAGGAAATTTGCTTCTTGGTTCCAGCTCATGGTATTCGTGCCACAGGTAAAGAAGGGGGATCTTTTGAGGAAGGTGTGTTCATTGAGGAAGAAGACTACGAAGAAAAGGGAGAGTAGCAGGATCCGATTAACCCCAACGACGCAGCTTGAAGACGTAGGATGTCTACTTTTTGGATCTTTTGTTCAGTTTTTCATGGGCATATTGTAACATTTGTTGAAATTTTTTGGATGACTGTAATTATTAAGTATTTTGAAAAACTCTAAACCGTTAATGATGTAGTAACTATCTTATGTATCTATGTATGTTCAGCTAGAATATGTCATTTACTCATAGTTACATATGTCTCGACATGCCCGGAGAACGGGGTGTCACAGAAGGGTTTCTTCCTCTAAGCCGAAAGGTAAGAAGAAGAAACAGGTTTAGACGCAGGAAAACACGAGTCTAAAAGCAGTTAAGGGACCAAAAGCTGGTGTGAAAAAGTCGAGAGGCAAGTGCTATCACTGTAACCAGTTTGGGCATTGAAAAAAGAAGTGTCTGATTTTTCTTAGTAAGCAGAACAAACAAGGTAATTTTTGTTCACTGGTTGTTGAAACATGTTTAGCGATGTTATCTACTGGTACCTGGTGTGTAGACACAGGAGCCACTAATCATGTCTGTAATTCTTTGCATGGGTTTCACGAAATGAGGCAGGTCAATAATGGGAAATCTACCTGCACATGGGCAGTAATACAAGGGTGGCAGCAGTTGCAGTAGGAGATGTCACTCTCAGTTTTAGTAGAGATAGGATACTACTTCTAAAAGATTGTCTTTATGTATCTTCGATTAAAAGAAATTTAATTTCAGTCTCGAGTTTAATAAATGACAAATATTCTGTTCATTTTGGTGATTCTGTCGTTGTGAAGAAAAATAAACATTTTATCTGTTCTGGTACATTGGTAGATAATCTGTATGTTGTATCTCCTATCTCACTTACACTACAACTAACTGAAATGAATAACACATATACTTTACCATATAAGAGAAAGTTTCAATCTTTAATGAACCAAGCGTTTCTTTGGCACTTACGCTTGAGTCATATTAATCTAAAAAAGATAAACAGACTGGTAGCAGATGGACCTTTGAGTTCATTAGAAGTGGAGGCACTTTCAGTCTGTGAATCTTTCTTTAGAGGATAAGATAACCAAGAGGCCGTTTTCGGCCAAGGGCTATAGAGCTAAAGAACCGTTGGAGCTGGTTCATTCTGATGTGTGTGGTCCTATGCTAATCCGGGCTAAAGGTGGATTTAAGTACTTTGGCAATTTCATTGATGACTACTCAAGATATGGATATATTTACCTGATATACCGTAAGTTTGAATGCTTCAAGAAATTCAAAGACTTCAAGACGGAAGTAGTGAAGCGTCTGGGTAAAAGTATCAAATCACTACGATCTGACCGTAGTGGGGAATACTTCTTTGGAGAGTTTAAGGACTACTTATCATCAGAGGGGATTACATCCCTGTTGACTGCACTTGACACTCCACAGCAGAAAGGTGTAACAGAAAAAGGAATAAGACTCTTATGGAAATGGTAAGGTCCATGATGAGTTATTCAGGTTTACTCGATTCGTTTTGGGGACTCGCTTTAGAGACAGCGGCTTACATTCTGAACTTGGTACCTACTAAGTTAGTACCTTCTCCTCCTACAGAATTGTGGACCGGGCGTAAGTTTAGTCTGAAACACTTCGAATCTGGGGGTGTGACACCCTGTTTCCCGGGTGTGTCTGGACATATGTAACTATAAATATGGGATATATTTTAGCCGAACATTCATAGATACATAAGATAACTACTACATCATTAACGGTTTAAAGTTTGTTCGAAATACATATTAATTACAGTAATCTAGAAAGCTTAACAAAAGTTATATTATGTCCGTGGAAAACTGAACAAAAAGATCAAAAGTAAATATTCTACGTCTTCAAATTGCATCGTTAGGGTTGACCTATTCCTACCACTCTCGCCCTTCTTCGTAGTTTTCTTCCTCAACGAGCACGTCTTCCTCAAAGGGTCCTCTTTCTTGACCTGTGGCACAAATGCCATGAGCCGGAGCCTAGAAGCACATTTCCTAAACCGTCTAACAAACTCACGACAAGATATTTTACAATACATATCGTATAACACCCAATGCGAAGTTATAAGCTATTTATCATTTTCAACAAGATGAACACATATAAGAACAAAAGGGTGAGTGTGTGATGCAAAATGAATGCAATGCAAATGCCCAACCCAGGATACTTCCAGAACAGTATCATGAATTCGATGCCGGGAAATAAAAGGTAGACTTGATGGCTCTTGATTATCAAACCCATCCTTATCTCGTTGTAAATAATAAATTTCATTGCCAAGCTTTATGCCGCAGCTGTTTTACTCAATGGCAATGGCGTGGGGACCGACCTCTATCAAATTTTACCCATCCTTATTCCAAGTCGACCAGTCCCACCTTAAGAACAAGGATACTCATTAGATGTCAACCCAAAGTCTAAATTAAAGTTAGTGACGAACCCATGGTGCCTAAACCTCCTTTTTATAATAAAAACTTCCAATTTCATTTCCAAACATGGCAACCACGGACGCCCTAGACCCACAACCACTGAACAATGATTCCTAGCCCAATTTAAAAGGTACGAAGGACTTTGATAACCCAAGATGCAATGTAGGAATGCCCATGAATGTGAAATATACCACTTGTGTACAACTAATCATTGCATGGTGTATAAACATGATATAAACATGATATAGCATATGGTATAACTTGCTAAAGTATTACGCATAAGCATGCGAAGCATAACCATAATTCATGTGGTATAGAATCGAACCATCGGTATGAGTTCATTTCATCAAGCATCATTTTCAAATACTAATTACTCACGAAGTTCATATAAGGTTCACATACTCAAGTCTCATAAATAGCACTCCATTCGAACACTTAGCCAATTTTAGGTACAAGTTTAATTACTAGTTTAAAGTTACGACAGCATTTTGAAGTACTTACACATAGATTTAATATTTGATATTTTAACACCAATTAGATAAAAATATTCTCTACAACTTTCATGTTTATCACTAATGCTAGATTCTAAGGCACAAGGGTCATTTATTTTATTTAAGTAAAAACGGTTCAGCAATTTATAGAGAAATACATAGGAATTGAGCTTCTATTGGCCACTGTTTTGGGGCATTAATTCAAGGGCTATGGCGCTGATTTTTGGTGGAATTTTAGTTTAAGGTGGCCCCTACAAGTTTTATGTTTTGAGTTAGGGCAAGTTATTTGGAAAATATTTGAGAATTTGGCCAATTTATAAAAAGGGTTCAGTCAGCCTAAAAAGGGTTTGCAGAGTGTGTTTTTGACATAGAATACTCAAAACCTTTGGGGTATCATCCGAGGGTATTTTGGGATGATTTGTTCTCAATCATTATTTTAATATGTTAACCACATTTTTCATGTTTACCACTTTTGGATTTGGCTTCTAAAAAGGTGGATTTTGGGTCTCACAAAAATGTGTAACAGAGAGATCTATCAGTCACTGAACCTTAATAGTGGCTTTTTGAAGGCTTTTGACCTATCAAGACTTCATATATTTTGCTCATTTTTGGTGGACAAAAAGATAAATATGTCTTCTACATGTTTTATGTTTTGAGCTAAGCTCGGTTATCATTCTAACTTAGGGTTTTCAGATCTGCAACTCACAATTGTCAAGATTTAACACTTTTAAGAAAAAACAAGATATCTGGAGTTCTACCCAACGAAATCACTTCAAATAATTTTTTATGAAAGATAACGTAAAAATATAAATATGGACACAAAAATCACTTTAAGACCATTTTTTTACATTTAGTTATGATGATTTAAAGTTGGTGGCAAAAAGTGAGTAAGTCCAGAAAAATCAGTTTACTTAGGGTTTTGGTTGCCTAGCTTATGTTGTGTACGTTTATGACATATTTTCTTTGCATGCATATTATAAGCTCACATAAACCAAAATTTCAGAACATGTTTAGGCCATAAAACTCAAAAATAAACACATGCAAGCACATGCAAAACACAATCTTACACAAACAGCTTATGTTCTACTCCTATGACGCCTTTTTGACTCATTTTTTGTTTTATTTTTCTTATGGTTTGTTATAGAGATGGATTGAGGGGTATCTTAGGGGAGAATATCAGAGGGTTTGAAGGAGTTACTTACCTTTTTGGAGGCTCAAACGGTTGTAGGAGAGTAGGACTTAGCCTTGTAGCTTGCTCCTTGATTCCTTCCTCCTTCTTTCTTCGTTCTCTCTTCTTTTCTCCTTCTTCTTTGTAGACACTTAAAGAAATTTTAGATAATCTTCTCTCACTTCTCTCAGACAAATGTGTGAAGGGGAAGAGTGTTTAGGGTGTGTTTTTATAATAGAAATTATAATAGAGATTAAGTATTGCAATTAATTTTAAATTTGAATTTTTGTAAATTCCTATTGGTTGCATGAGAGGTGGAGGTTATTTGAGGGAGACATATCCAAACATGGCAACCAGGGACGTCCTAGACCCACAACTACTGAATAATGATTTCTAGCCCAATTTGAAAGGTACGAAGGACTTTGATAACCCAAGATGCAATGTAAGAATGCCCATGAATGTGCAATATGTCTCTTGTATACAACTAATCATTGTATGGTGTATAAACATGACATAGCACATGGTACAAGTTGCTAAAGTATTACGCACGAGCACGCGAAGGATAACCATAATTCATGTGGTATAAAATCCAATCATCGGCATGAGTTCATTTCATCAAGCATCATTTTTAAATACTAATTACTTACAAAGTTCATATAAGGTTCACATACTCAACTCTCAAAAATAACAAACCATTCGATAGCGTCTAGGTACAAGTTTAATTGCTAGTTTAAAATTACGACTGCGTTTTGAAGTATTTATGCATAGATTTAATTTCTGATATTTTAACACCAATTAGATAAAAATATTTTCTACAACTTTCCTGTTTATCACTAATGCTAGATCCTAAGGCACGAGGGTCATTTATTTTATTTAAATAAAAACAGTTCAGCAATTTACAAAGATATACATAGGAATTGAGCTTCTGTTGGACACTATTTTGGGGCATCAATTCAAGGGCTATGGCTCTGATTTTTTCTAGGGTTTTATTTAAGGTGTCCCCTAAAAGTTTCATGTTTTGAGTTAGGGCAAGTTATTTGGATATATTTTGAGAATTTGTTTAATTTATAAAAAGGGTTTAGTCAGCCTAAAAAGGGTCTGCAGAGTATGTTTTTGACAGAGTATACTCAAAACCTTTGGGGTATCATTCAAGGGTATTTTGGGTTAATTTTTGTTAAGTAATTAGTTTCATATGCTAGATACATTTTTTATGTATACCACTTTCGGATTTGACTTCTAAAAAGTTGGGTTTTGGGTTTCACACAAATGTGTGACAGAGAGGTCTGTTAGTCACTGAACCTTAATAGTGATTTTGGGAAGGCCTTTGACCTATCAAGACTTCATACTTTTGGCTCATTTTTGGTGGAAAGAAATCTAAATGTTTCCTCTACATGTTTTAAGTTTTGATCTAAGCTCGGTTCTCACTCTAACTTAGGGTTTTAGGTTTACAATTCAGAGTGATCAAGATCTAACACTCTTAGGAAAAAATGAGATATTTGGAGTTCTACCCAACGAAATCACTTCAAACCAATTTTGTATGAAAGATAACACAAAAAGATAATTCTGAACACAAAATTAACTTTAGGACCATCTACGTTTAGTTATGATGATTTAAAGTTGGTGGTAGAAAGTGAGAAAGTCCAGAAAATCAGTCTACTTAGAGTTTTGGTTGCCTAGCTTATTTTGTGTACGTTTATGACATATTTTCTTTTTATACATGTTATAAGCTCATATAAACCAAAACTCCAGGACATGTTTAGGTCATAAAACTCAAAAATAAACACATGCAAGCATATACAAAGCACAATCTTACACAAACAGCCCATGTTCTACTCCTATGACGCCTTTTTGACTCATTCTTTGTTTTATTTTTCTTAGGGTTTGTTATAGAGATGGATTGAAGGGTATCTTAGGGTAGAATATTAGAGGGTTTGAAGGAGTTGTTTACCTTGTTGGAGGCTCAAAGGGTTGTAGGAGAATATGACTTAACCTTGTAGCTTGCTCCTTGATTCCTTCCTCCTTCTTTCTTCCTTCTCTCTTCTTCTCTCCTTCTTTCTTTGTAGACACTTAGAGAAATTTTGGATAACCCTATCTCTCTCACTTCTCTTAGCCGAATGTGTGAAGGGGAAGAGTGTTTAGGGTGTGTTTTTTAATAGAAATTATAATGGAGATTAATTATTGCAATTAGTTTTAAATTTGAATTTTTGTAAATTCCTATTGGTTGCATGAGAGGTGGGGGTTATTGAAGGAGACATATTCAAACCATGGCAGCAAGTGAATTTGGCTGGGGCTGTTTAGGGAACTAAAAAGCTGATTTTGTATTTAATTAGGGTTTTAAATTGTATTTTGGTATATTTTTGAGAATATAAATGTATAAAATATTAATTTTATGTACTTAAATCTACTAAAACCTATTATATTAATGTATTTATAATTTATTAAGTCTTCTCATGATTTATCATAATTTTGATAGTAATTAATTAAATAAGTGTAGGCTTTTAAGCTAAATTAAGTTAGTTTGACTAGAATTGATTTTTTGACTTATTTATTATGTAGAGATTTTAAATAATTATTTTTTTGCTTTTATTGAGCTATATTATTATATTATTATGTATATTACTTATATAAAAAGTGTTAGGTCAAAAGAATGTTTAATTTATACATCTTTTTCTCATTTTTAGGCTTAAAAGACAAAAAGTAGCTTTTTGGGCACAATTTCCTAGGTGGCCGGCCATGCAAGAGCGTTTTGGTTATTTTTGTTGTTATTTTGTATTTCATTAATTAATTATATATTAATATCTGATTTTGGATGCCCATGTGTCAAATTTTAGATTTTTGGGACTTTTTGCTGTACTTGGAGCAAAATGGTCATTTTACCCTAATTAAGAAAATTTTTAATTTTTAATTTTATATTTTATGTTATTTACCTAATTTAAGTTGTTTCGAGACTTTTCTAAGTGTTAGGGTTTTGCCTATGATATTTGGTCTCTTTTAGAATTCCCGGGTCAAAATTAGGGTTTTGAGTTAAGCTCATCGTCTATCCATCGCTAATACTAGGGTTTGAGCTGGGTTGTTATAATCTAGGTGATTACTACTGGGGTCCGAACTGGGGTGTTACAGGGGGTGTCCAGCATATGTGCTGAAAGGGAACACGGGTAAGTTGAAACCGAGGACAGAACTCTATTTCATTGTAGGGTTTCCCAAGAGAATGAAGGGTGGTCTGTTTTATAATCCTAAGGATCATAAAATCATTGTTAACACCAAAGCCCGATTCTTAGAAGAGGATTATATTATGGATCACAGGCCCAAAAGCAATATTATTCTGGAAGAACTGAGAGAAAATACCAGTAGAATGAAAGAATGAGTCACTGATATCTCATTACCTCGTCGTAGTGGAAGGATTATCGGGACAGGTGCAAATCAAGAACAGGGTGCTGATGCATAGGATTCTAATTCTGCATAACATGTTACTGTTAGTACACAAACACAGGTAGTGACTCGTCGTAGTGGAAGGGTTATTCATCAACCTAACCGGTATATGTTCTTGAGAGAGTCTTTTGACAGAATCCTGACAGAACTAGATACCGAGCCTTGTAACTACAATGAAGCACTTCAAGACAAAGATGAAGATCTTTGGCAAAGGGCTATGAATTTAGAGATGGAATCTATGTATTCCAATCAGGTCTGGGAACTTGTAGAACCACTTGAAGGGATAAAATCCAATGGATGCAAGTTGATCTACAAGAAGAAGAGAGGAGCAGACAGGAAGGTTGAAATCTTCAAAGCTAGGCTTGTTGTTAAAGGGTTCACTAAGAAAGAATGGATCAATTATGAGGAAACTTTTTCACTGGTAGCCATGTCTAACTGGATTCTTTTATCCATTGCCGCTCATTTCGATTACGAAATCTGGCAAATGGACGTCAAGATAGCTTTTCTTAACGGAAGTCTTGACAAGTGTATCTATATGATACAACCAGAAGGATTCATTGCAAAGGGTCAAGAACACATGTTGTTAAGCTTAAGAGATCCATTTATGGACTTAAGCAGGCATCAAGGTCCTGGAACACTCGGTTTGATCAAGTCATTAAGTCTTATGATTTTGATCAAAGTCCAGAAAAGTCCTGTGTGTACAAGAAGCGTGACGGAAGTGTGGTGATCTTCCTAGTACTTTATGTAGACGATATCTTGCTCATTAGAAACAATGTGGGGGCATTATCTACGATTAAAGTATGGTTATCTGGACAGTTTGATATGAAAGACTAGGGGGAAGCCAATCACATCCTTGAGATCAAGTTTGTGCGAGATCGACAACAAAGGATGACGGGCTTATCACAAGCAAAATATATCGATGATATCCTTAGTCGTTTTAGCATGCAGGATTTCAAGAAAGGGTTTCTCCCTTTCAGGCATGAAATCACTCTATCCAAGGATCAGTGTCCTAAGACACATGACGAGATAAAGAAGTTGAAGGCAGTTCCTTATGCTTCGACAGTAGGAAGTCTCATATATGCTATGCTTTGCACTAGACCCAACATCTGCTTTACCGTAGGCATGGTTAGCAGATATCAGTTTAATTCAGGACAAGAGTATTGGATTGCGGTAAAGAATATAATTAAGTACCTAGAAAGGACTAAAGAATATAAGTTAGTTTACCAGGTAGACAGTCTAGTACCTTTGGGGTACACATACTCAGATTTTCAGTCAGACATATAGCTTGCATCAGGTGACAAGCTTGCAGATCCTTTATAAAGAGCTTACTGGTTAAGACTTTTGATAGTCATGTAGAGGGCATGAGAGTCAGATGTATAGCAGCATGGTTTTGAGTATAAGTGGGAGATTGTTAGGGTTGGTATACTGAAAACTATATTTTTAGTATTTAATTTAATTTTAATAAAATTAATTTTTTATTTGATGAGAATCTTTATGAGCAATGTATGTATATCTTTTTTTTAATGTTATGCATGAATGCCCGATATTTTGTATAGTATTTAATCTGGTGTGTAGAGTACGGCTTACACACAGAATATCATATTTTAGGTTCTTGTAGAATATAAGTTTTATGTTCACAGTTTAGATGAAAATTGACATACTATCGGTACGAGTATAGCACAGAGTTTTAGTAGGCTTGTCTTGGTTATGGCGAACAGATAATAGCGTCGTCTATTGTTCTGACTCTCTGTGTTAGTACACTTTGTGTGTATTGAACGAGACATTTGGGGTAATTAATTTTATACTAACTATATAAATTAATTTACACCCAAGGTTATTATGAATAGTGCTTATCAACTTAATTCTGAAATAATTATTGATTTGCGTATATTTAATATTCGTTATTTTGATTTGTTAGAAGGTGCGATCTTACATGGGTCTATATTCCCGGTGAGTTAGAGAGCGGTATTATTTATATGGTAAATATTAATTATTGACAGAATCTATGTCCCGAAAGATCGGGATTGACGATACTCCCTTCAGAAAGCTTATAAGTTTTGACCGGAGCAAACCTGCAGGTGGATTTAATTATCTGGCGGTCAAATAAGTTAAGCGAAAGGGCTTAAAGAATACCAAGATGCAGATTAAATTAAATTGTCAATAATTAAATTTAATTGACGGGTATCAAGAATCTTAACGCGGGGAGAAATGGTAAGCATTTAATAACAGGAGCTCAATGCAAGAAGGTCTTGAGATTATGGGTCAGAGTGCAATTAT
>JAUMHN010179918.1:0-21846 GCA_032360265.1 Heliamphora ciliata
GAGATAACATGATAGATCGACCTTAGGTTGTCGTGTTTCATGTTTTCTTTCTTTATAACTTGTACACCCTTTAGAGATGGTGAGACCGTGGTTTGGGTTTGGTTATGTGCATCTCGGTTGTTATCAATTGCAGAGGTACGGTATGGATTGAGCGTCGATAGCTTGGGATGTTGTGGAACTCCTCAGTGAGTTGGGATTAGCCGTGTGAGGTCAGCTTCGGTTAGCAAACCGTTGAGGGTTTGAGTAGAGTTTTGTTCAGGTGTAGTCGAAGCATGATTGATGGCTTTGGCTTGGGTAGCTGGCCTCTCTTGAGAGTAAGTTACCGGAAGTTGTAGATATGTTATGGATAGCCTTGTGAGTAGGTGCGATAGGGAGTTAGAAACCCTAAGAAATTAGTTGTTGTGATTAGATTATGGATAGTGGAAGTCCCTTTCGGGTAAGGTTTGATGTATGTGGTTTCGGTCGTGTGATGGATTAGGTACGTCTTGAGCCATGCTATGCCATGAGCCGTGTACTCAGGATGGGGTATGGACGGGAACATAGTAGATGAAAGCGTAATAATCCTTAGCTGGGTGTATGTTAGGACAGCAGAACATGAGTGGTTCTGGAGATATTCCTTAGGAAGGATGTTGCTGGTAGTCCGAATAGTTCTGATGACCATGGACGTTGTATACCTTTTGAAGGTTTGAGAATTGAGTTCCTAGTGAGTGAGCTCAAGAATATGGGGATGAGTATGGGTTGTAGATATGCTGGGAAGAGCATGGGTCACGACGGTGTTAGAATGTGTAAGGGTTCAGGCTTTGATTTCATCATGCGACGAGTATCAATTCCGTGAGATTCCTACAGGAATGCAGGTTCGTAGTTTGGTCGATATCCTAGTGATTAGGAGATCGTGTATGCTGAGTGCATGTGGTTGGCTTAGTGCTGCGATGATGTATCCCGAGTATGATATGTCTGGAGGTTGTTTGTGTTCCACCTTAGGTTCAGAGATGGGTATGTTGTTCGCCCATGGGAATGAAATGTGGAGTGATGAGGTTCAGTAGTGGACCGTGTGGTTTGGCTGGCAGGGGGTAATAGGTGAGAAATCGTAGGGTACGATGCCTATGGTCGATGTGTGCTTTGAGAGCAAAAGTGCGGAAGATGTCTGCATGGTTGTGGGAGTTATTAGTAACTCTGGATGAGGGGTCTTTGGATCGGGTTTCCTTTGCTTGGAGAGGCCATGACGTGATCGTGGTTCACCTAACAGGAGTCAGGTGAGTAAGTGCAACCTTGTGAAGTGAGGTTTTGGGCGTAATGGGATGTGTTATACCAGGTTTGCGGATGGATGGTGTTCATGTGTGTGACTGAGGTCTGAGAGTTGAGAACTCGGTGTAGCGGACGATCCGAGTATCGTGATTGGAATTGGCAGCAGCTGTGTGACTGTAGTTGATATGGCCTCGAGGTAGGACTTGCGGAGTTCTTAGAGGCTAAGTGTTCATGCATATTGGCAGTACACCGAGGTTGGGTCGTGGTTTCTCGTTGGCTTTTTTTTCCTTCCTTTGGATGGAAAGAGAGAGAGAGTTCTTGTAGACGATTGTTTTGTAGACGATTGTCTTGTGCGTGTCGTTCGTGAGTTGTTTCATCTCGGGTGGATAAAGATGCCATGTTTTGATTAGTTAAGGTTTTGGTTGTGTCCTGAGACTGTGGAATCTCAGTGGATTTGTATCTGTGTTGTAACCCTTGGAGTTGTGACTCAGGGACGTGTATCGCCAGGATCGGTTGATTGGAACACGGGTTCTTCATGCTTTTTGGGTGTTAAACATCTGTGTGTGTGACTTGGGATCCGATTTCTCCCGCGGTTAAAGATTGTAAAGAATGGCATGATGGGGTTGGTATTCTCCCGCGGTGGAAGACCGTAAAAGAGTATGTATGAGTGTGGCTTGTTTGTGTGATATAAGTTGCATCCTCTGTGAGGTCGAGTTGTTAGACCAGGGATGCTAGTTGATAAGGGCGTCGGTGTTGATACACAGAGTTCCCTTGCAGTGATCAGTTGAGGATTGTTGACCGTTGAGTGTGTGTATAGTTGTGCTTTTAGCTCATGTCAGAGTGGGAATTTTGTCGAAATAGTGTGGATGTGATATATGTATGGTGGGCTTCTAGTAGACTTTTGTGAGTCTAGCTTTTTGTTCTGTTTGAGGACTTGGAACTGCTTAGAGTTCTTGGAGTTGATGAGTGGTTGGCGACTATGTTAAGTGTTGTGCTTCAGCATAACTGTTGTTTATGTGGATGGTGGTCCCGAGAGTATGATGTTGGAGAAGTCTTGGTAACAGTGATTGGATAGCGAAGCGCTGAGATGTGTAGTGACTTGCTGTGGCACGGGAGACATGATTGGGATGGTATAGGTTGTTAGATACCTATGAGATGTTCCATTTGCATGACGTGTTTGGTCGAGTGTGGTGTATCATCTGGTGTTTCTTCAGGTGAGACGAAGGTTGAGATGCAATGCGTTCCTTGGTATTCCAGGTGAGTTAAGTGAGCTTCTATCTGGAGTTGGATGTTTATGTTATGTTCGTGGATGGGCGTCGTGTCAGCTACGTGGTGGCGTTGTTAGCATCAGCAAGGTAACGATGTAGTATCAAAGTCGGTGGTCATTTGGCTATCATCAGGACTTGAGTAAAGTTTGTGCGTGTAGTATATGACTTCGTGTGACCGATGTCAGATTTCGTCGTCATGTGTTTGGATTCATGGAGATAGTCCTTGGTGTGCATTGTGAGGTGTGATCGAGCAGGTATGTGGCAATGAGGACAAGGGTGATAGTCTCTGTGTTCGAGCACAGAGCATGTTTGAGAAGAAGTACCATGGTGGATTGATCTCGTATAATGCGTTTGTTGCCGGAGTGATTTGTATTCGATGAGAGTTAGGTTTCGAGGTTTGGCAGCATGAGTTGGATCTTGATCCGACGTTTTATGGATGTTTCATGGATGACAGCAGTGTCAGTGGAACTTGCCCGTGCAAGTAGTCACCATGGAAGTTGATTCATAAAGTCGTGTTTACCTTGTGTGACAACAGTTTTGGGGGTTTCAGTTGTTGAGACATTTTTGATGTTATATAGTGTTGTTGGGTTTGCATCAGAGATTATTGATGGTTGACGAGCTGGTGTTGGCATGAGTTTCAGCGTTGAATTTCAGGGACAAAATTCCTTTAAGATGGGGAGAGTTGTGAAATCCTGACCCTTTTTAATATTTGCAACGTTTTGACGTGTTGTTTATTATTTTTACAATAGCATGTTTATGTGCGTTTTATGCATGCTCGAGCTTAGAAATGCATGTTGGGTTGGAAATCGAGACCGTTGGGTGTTGTGGTGTGAGGTTTCAAAAAAAAAAACAAGATATTTTCATGGCCTATAAATATCTAGCCTTAGATATTTTGGAGGAGATATTTTCTTTTGGGAAGCTTGGTGGCTAAATTTCCTTTTCCAAACAAAAACCTCTGCCTTCTCTCTAGATTTTCTTGGGGCCCGGGCTTTGTTTTTGGTGATCGAGTAGCGGATCCTTGCTATCGGCATCAAGGGCTACGCGTTCATCCAGACAGAATTTTGTTTCGACAAAGTCTGTTTTTTAAGGAGTTCAAGGCGTCGAGTTTTTAACTCAACGAGGTAGGATCTTAGACTATTTTGTATTTAAATAGTGCTGCCTGCAATTATATGTGTTTTTACCGTTTAAAAATGTTTGAAAAGTTGGATTTTGGGTTCAAAATCACTTTTGGGTTGATTTCGATTGGAGGAAAAAGGGGTTTGAGGCTTTCCTTTCGGTGTATCTTTGTTATTTCGGGCTTGTGTATGTCCGTGCGTTGTTAAAGGGGTGTTTGGATGGTTTAATTTGGAGCTGAGAAGCTTTTTTCGTAGCTTGAGTTTGCTTTCCGCCATCGCCCTGTAGCCTGTTTTGAAATTTGAAAATTTTGCTTTTTGTGTCGATACATTTTCTGTTTGTGTCGACCCCTCTGATGTTTGTGTCGACACCTTTCCGTTGTGTCGACCCTTTTCATGTTGTTTGTGTTTGACGCTTCAGTGGTTAATTACAATGAACTCTCGGTTGTTTGGTGTCGACACCAATTTCTGTTTGTGTCGACACCTTTTGCTGTTGGTGTCGACACATTTTCTGTTTATGTCGATACATTTTCCCTTCTATTGGAGTTGTACATTCTGTTGCTGTTTGTGTCGACACCTTTGCTGTTTGTGTCGACACCTCCGCTATTTGTGTTGACACATTTTCTATTTGTGTCGACATCTTCGTAAGTTGTGGAACCCTTTTCTTTTGGTCATATTTTTCTCATCTGGACTCGGAATTGGGTCACTTTTGTGTTCAAATTGAAGCCCCGGAAGTCTTCTTTTCAATGGTACCTCTCTCACAATATAATACTTTTTGTAGAAAAAGTTCTGATCAAAAGAGTGAAGGTATGTCAAGATTTCCAAACCGTTTTTCATCCATTTTTGGCCAAATGCTTGGGAAAGGTTGTTTTTCATCCTCTATGGAACTTTTTATCAAATTT
The DNA here is from genome assembly GCA_032360265.1 of Heliamphora ciliata. Lineage (NCBI taxonomy): Eukaryota > Viridiplantae > Streptophyta > Magnoliopsida > Ericales > Sarraceniaceae > Heliamphora > Heliamphora ciliata. Next base: position 4,528 of record JAUMHN010179918.1, read on the forward strand.
CTTGTTCCTTGGGAGTTTGTTGGTGGATGATGTGGCGGTTGGCCTTTGGGTCTTTTATACATGTTTAATGTATAACTGTTTGAAATGCTTATATATCATGTGTTAGGTTTAAACCTTGTTTCGGATAAAAAATATGTTTTACTCTCTTCTTTGTTTATTACATGATATGACTTGTGGGTGTTGGGTTTTCAAATGGTGTTCTTGAAAACGGTGGAAATAGTGGTTGTATGAAAAATCTCGACAAATCATGTTTTGGAGGTTTGGAGCTAACCCTTGGGGTTGAGTCTCATGTTTGTAAACGTTTTGTTAGAAACGGGAAAAACATTTTAAGAATGTTTTGTTTGATCTCCATGGTTCATGGATTGGATCTCTTGTTTATACATGTGTTGTATAACTATTTTTCTGGAAAACTTTTTGGAAAGGTTTTGTTGATCTCCATGTTAATGAATGGATCTGTATATACATGTATAATGTATATTTGTGAAATAGCTCAGGTTTTGAGAATGATTATCTAGATGTACCGGGATGACAGGTATTTGGCACGAGTTACTCTCGGTGAAAGTCCAGAAACGTGCGCAGTGTAAGTACCTTTGTATCCTTCGGGGTAGTTCCCGTAAAGAAGGTTGGTTTGGGTGCTCTTTTCTCTCGGGTTGTCGGGCCCGTAAAGTTAGCAGTTACGTCGTGGTGCTCCATATCGAACTTTTCCTTACCTGGCAGGCCTTATGTGGTTCAGGACTAGATAATGGGCAGGAGTCTATAGTTGTTACCTCTGTCCCCTTGTGATGGAGTCGGTACATAGGATTAAATCATCTTTTCCGTGATAGTACATTCCACCAGAGATCAATTTTTGATTACTGGTTTTCCTTAACTGTGGTTGATCTTTTGCATTAGTTGCAATACCTGGTTTGAAGAATAAAAACATGGGTTTTATGAAATAAAATCATTTTGGGAGACTTGCGTAGTCTGATGGGAAAACTTAGGGTTTGTGAAAAACCAATTTGGATTCGGTGGTTGAGTTTAGCTCCCACCCTATATGATTGCATATTTCTTGCTTTATAGTTTTATAGTCTGTTTCTATTGGGTTTTGGCTCACGGTGTGAGATTTTGCTGTAAAACCATTTTCAGATGAACATGTGGAGTTGACCTAGATGCGTGAGAGAATGGAGGACTCGCAGTAGTTTCCTGTTTTGACATGTACTTTTACATGTGATGCCTGTTTCAGAAGGTGAGTTGTGTACGCCTTGAGACGATATAATTATACATGTATGAACTGCATGTTTATTATTTATGAGAGCTGAACAATGGGGATCTTTTATCCAAATGTTTTATATTTTTTAGTTGATGGTTTTCCAACTGCAAATCTTATTTTCATAAACGGTTTTTAGTGGGCTTTCGCGTGACCCTGGTGTTTGGGGCGTGACATCTTTGAAGCTCTAAAAACTTACTCCTTATATAGCCATCTGAAGTAATGACCATTGGTGAGTTGGTGGAGGCATTAAATGCTCTGAAATCTAACCGTTGGAACCAGCACGAGATTTGAAATTTGTCGTAGGTGTCGACTCAAATCCATTTTGTGTCGACACAAAATATCTAGGGCTTGGTACTTCAAGTGGTTGTGTCAACTCAGTTCTTCGTTGGTGTCGATCCAATTTCTGCATTCACCTTATCCACATAGAGGTGTCGACTCATAAATCATTGGGTGTCGACCTAGTGCATTTCTTTAGATCTTCAAGTGAGACTTTGGTGTCAACTCAAAATTGTTTGGTGTTGATTCAGAAAGTTACAGTCAGTCTCAGGACCTTTAGAGTCAACTCATCTTCGTTTGGTGTCGACTCAGAAACTTTCAGACAGTCTCAGCTGTTTTGGTGTCGACTCGACTTCGTTTGGTGTCAACCCAAAACTCTTACTTCCAAAAAGAAATTTTGTATCGACTTGGAATCGAGAAATGACTTGTGACGCTGGTATCGACCCATTTCTCTGTAGTGTCAACTTATTTTGTTTCTCGAGAGTGTTTTGGTGTCAACCCAAAAACCTGAAGTTTGGAACCTGAGGGATGATTTGGTGTCAACTCATCTGAGTTCAAGTGTCGACACAAAATGTTCTTATTCAAAACACTTGAGAGTCAACCCATTTGATGCAAAGAGTCAGTACAAATGGCAAACGGTGTCGACTCATTTATCATGAGTTGTCAACACTTACTTTTTTAGAAATAAATAAATATAAGTTTTTAAATCAAATTAATTTGAAAAATAAATCATCAAAATCATCAAAATCTAATAAAAAAATCTCGAGTTAGCAATCTTCTCTTTTTTAATGATCACAATATTTTCTAAAAAACATTTAAAAATATCTTAGACAAGGGTTCTCCCCTTATCTCCACGCCTTAAACAAATTAAGCAATCACAATAATAAGACATTCAACAACAGTGTAATACACATGTTTAAGAGAATTTATAATTTAATTCAAAAGTATTCTGAATTTATTTAAAAATTGGGCATCAATGCAAGTAAGTTTAGGCATCTAACAATTTTGATATGGCAATTGACTCAATATATATGCACAAAACCCAATTATCATTTAATCCCAACTTCAGCAAAGTATTTAACATTTAGCATTCCAAAAAAAAAATGTAGGTCAACGAAATAACAGCTGAATGAAATTGAAGATAGAAATAAGTCAAAATACTTTCATTCTTATAACCCATTCATCCATAAGCATAAGGAAAAAGTAACATAAAAGATGAAATGTTTTTGTCAACCACCACAGTCACATCCAGACAAAACAAAATATTTTTAAAGTTACAACTTCTTCTTCAGTTCAAAAACACAACAAAAACTTCTTAACTTCTTCTTGTTTTCTTCTCCTTCTCCTCTTTTGGAATTATCAAAACTTAGCCATCAGAGGCCATCCATCTATTTCTTGAATGTTTTCTTCTCTTTTTGCTTTTTCTTCTTTTCATAGGCCTTTTCCTTTGAGGCCTGAGCTCTCTCATCCTTCTTCTCAGCTGCTTCCATTGCTGCAAGAGTGGCTGTCAGAGCCAGATCAGCCTCACGTTGCAATCGAACGGCTTTTTCTTCTTTGGTTTCCTTTAGTTTGATGTGCTTTGCCCATGCCTCTTGAATCCACTTGAGATGCTCTTTCACTTTTCTGGAGTTTTGCTAGATAGCAATGATAATTCCTTCATCATACTCCTTTCTGACTTGCTCCTGAATGGCTATGTTGGTCTTCGCAATTGCTTTAACACTTTCCTTCATCTTCTTGCTCAAAGATGTTCTAGCATTACAAGCATTTTCGACTTCCATTCTAAGAATGCGTGTAGTTTTGTCAAGGTTTGTGATATTCTCATAAATATATGACACTTTACAACCTATGTTGTAAATGTCCGCATCAACCTTCTCATGAAGGGATGACATGGAAGAAGTTAACCCTTACAAAAGGGTGACAAGCTCAGTGAACTCCCAAGAGGAGGGACCAATTGGTGGAATTGAAGAAGAACTACCAACATAAGGAGGAACAGGGGGAACATAAGAAATGAGGCACCGGGAATATCAGTGCTAGGATGAGGGGAAAGAGGAGAACCAGAGTCAAAAGAGATAGGAAAATTGACACGAGCAGGGGGAGGAAGAGGATTTTTGTTGACATAAGGGGTACCACGATGGGTAGTCCATACTCCATCCACTTTAGAAATCTGCATATGTTTCGGAGTAGATTTTCCATACAGGTCATGTTTTAAAAAGGGAATACCCTTTTTAGAAGTTAAATCAACCTCGAAGTGTCAAAAAACATTGGTTAAAAACATGGCGTGAGGAAGGGAGGAGTTGGACTTGGAATGAGATTGCAACATATTAGAGATGAATAAAAAGCCAAGATCAAGTCTTTTTCCTTCTAGGATGCACCACATAATGAAAACATGCACAAACGTGACATCACCAAATTTCTCTAATTGGGGCAAAAAGATGTGATTGACAAAGTGATACAAAATTCTCATCTCAGGTTTGAGAGAGTTTGCCTTAAGAGGCTTGAAAGGGTCAATCTCTTTGAATTAAAAAATTTGCTTCACTGCCTCATGAAAAGAGAAATCTTGTATAGTTCTCTTCTTGTTGTTGAAGAGAACAAATAATCGAACCTCAAGGAGACTGTGAATTTCATTAAGAACTTTAGAAGTTAGTTTGATGTCAACACCATTCACTCAAGTGGTGATTGTATTGTCAGGAATGTCAAAAGTCTTAATGTGGGCATAGAAAAGTTTAACAAGGGTGAGGTAGTGATGATCACAGATTTAAAGAAGATTCATCGAACCGAGGTTGTTGAACGAGTAAGAGAATTTCATCTCTATGGAATAAAAAAATTAAAAATCAATATATCGGCCAAGGATTACCTTTTGAGTGGCGAAAGAAGAGAAATACAATTTTTTGTACTTTGAGAATTGGAACTTGAGAGAGGCCGTCATACCTATGTCTGCCGTTGGCATCGTTGCCGCCGTCGTCTTCGATTTCTTCTTCTTTGTAGCCCTAGGGCTAGACGGTCCGTCATCCAGGCGTTTTCTTCCCTTGCCCATGGTTCTTGGTGGCATGGACGGTGAGAAAGAGAGGATGACGAAGAGACGAGGAGAGAGGAAAAGATGAGTTGACTCTAGGGCTTGAATGAAAACAGAGAGAAAGAGGGAGACGAAGAGACGTTATGAATATGAAACGGTTTGAGCGCGAATGAGAAAAAAATGAAAAAAATTGCCTATATATAAACTCTATGAAATGTGTCGACACTAATCTCATTGAGTCGACACTTTTCACACGACAAAGGGGGTGTCTAAAGACAGAAATTGTGTCGATACGTTTTAACATGGTGTCAACACTTTCAGTTTATTGAGTCGACACTCTTCATGGAATGAGTCGAACAAAATATTACCGAGAGCAAGATATCGAAACGAGTCAACACTATATAGCTAGAGTCGACACATTTAACAAAATGTGTTGATACTATATAGGTTTTGAGTCAACCCTTTCACACATGTGTCAACCCTTTTTATCATTGAGTCGACACTGTTTACACATAAAAATAAAGCATGAAAAACATTAAACATGCATTGTTAGTATGGCATTTAAGCATCAATTTTGGGCACATAGCATACCAAGTTCTCTTCTAATATAACATAATCTTTATTCATTTAAAGGTTTTGTGAAAATATCAGCAAGTTGGTGGTCTGTGCCTACAAATTCAAGTTCAATGTTATCTTTTTGAACATGATCTCTAATGAAATGATGTCTAATCTCAATATGATTTGTTCTAGAGTGTTGTGTGGAGTTCTTGGATATATTAATAGCACTAGTGTTATCATATTTAATAGGAATACGATATAAACATACACTATAGTCTTTTAGTTGTTGTTTCATCCAAAGAATCTATGCACAATAGGTACCAACTGCAATGTACTCAGTCTCAGCTATAGATATGGCTACTGAGTTCTGTTTCTTACTAAACCATGATATTAAAGAGTGTTCTAGGAATTGACATATTCCATTTGTACTCTTCCAATCAATTTTACAACTGGTAAAGCCTGCATCAGAATAGGCAAATAGCTCGAAGGCTATTCCTCTGGGATATAATAATTTTAGATTTTGTGTACTAAAGAGGTATTTAAAGATGCATTTAACAACAATCACATGTGATTCTTTAGGATTAGCTTGATATCTAGCACACATACATACACTAAACATAATGTCAGGTCTACTTATAGCTAAATAAAGTAGAAATCCAATCATACCTGTATATCTTTTTTCTTGTACTACTTTACTATTTTCATTCTTGTCAATCTTATTGAAGGGCACATTGAAGTTCCCATTGGTTTTGCACTTTGTTTATCAAACATTTCCAACAAATCTCTTGTATATTTGAATTGATTAATGAAGATTCCTTCTTGTGATTGTTTAATTTGAAGTACAGCGAAGTAGTTAAGCTCTCCCATCATGCTCATTTCAAATTCTCCATGCATGCACTTAGTAAAGTCCTTACAAAGATATTCATTACTTTAGCTAAAAATAATATCATATACATATATTTGGACAACAAGCATTTTTTTTCAAAAGAGTAATATCAATTATTCCTCTTGAAAACTCATTTTCAATTAAAAAATTGCTAAACCTTTCGTACCAAGCCCTCGGTGCTTGTTTCAAACCATAAAGTGCCTTGGTGAGTTTGTAAATATAGTTTGGAATTCGAGATTTAATGCATTTTTAAACAGTAAAAATGCATAAAATTTCACGTAGCACCCCTTTTAAGACAAGATAGTCTAAGATCCTAACTCGGTGAGTTAAAACTCAAAACTTTGAACACTGGCAAGAAATCAAAGTCGCCAAAATGCGAAGCCCACGATAAGGATATCAAGGATCGATTATCCGAACGCCAAGATCCGAACCCGAATCAAACCGAAAGCTAGAGAGAAGGTAGAGTGTTTGAGTGATCTTTCTAGAGAGATGAGATGAAGCTTACATAAAAAGTTTTGGCACAAAACCCAAGGCATGGGCTGTCTTATAAATATCTCACGCTAGACTGTTCGCTCAAGCGAATAGAGATCCACTCGAGCGGTTCCTCTTCGACTCAACTCTAGGCCACCAGTCTGCTCGAGCAGTCATCGTTGGGTAAAAATTCGAACAAAAGATGCATGACCAAACCCGCGCAAGCATAACATATATAAAAACATGATATTCAATAATGATTAAAACACTAACCAAAATATCAAATAAACATTAGAAAAATAAAACGGAACTGGATCTCACATTCACTGATTGCCCTTATATATATATATATATATATATATATATTCAACTGTAATATGTTTATTATTATTATATTTTAACAATCTTCTCTCATGATGTCCCAAGACACCTAAAAAAATAAAATTACCTTAAATTAGAACTGAGTAAATAAAAAAATTACAATCATTACAATGATAATCAAGTTAAAAATATCAAACAATCCATAAAATTCTAAGTACCATTTCTTTTTCATGTTGTGCATAAATTTTTAATTCTGCTATATGTTGATCTTTTTTATTCTCTCTATTTTTCAGAAAAGAAATAGCATATGCTAACAATCTTACTATAGTTTTTTTCCAGCTTTTGTTATAATCAACAAAATTTCAATACTTGTCCTTTTCTCTGAGAATTCGTAAAAAACAAGGTTGGCATATTGCTAACAATTAATTATTAAAGATGTTGTAGCCACTAATTGCGTTGTTATATTTGTCACATCAAAATGTCTTGATTTTAAACTACATTTTTAATTTCTCAACTAATTACTTCAAGATATTAAGCTTGATTATCATTCTTTCACCTTCATTTTCAGGAAGAACAAACTTAAACTACAATTATATGTTTTAATGTGAAAACATAATAAAAACATTCCAAAAAAAACCTCAATAATATTAAACCATTCTTCTTAATAATAATCTGACACTTTATGCCAATTACCGCAACTAATTTGGCATGAATTTGGCTTTCTAGCAGCAATTTCTATAAAATGATTGAACACACATTCAACCAAGAAAGCAAGTAACCCCAATATGAATCTCATCATTCAAAACAAAATTAAACTTAAATTAAGGTTGTTGTGCTAAAAATATCCCCTAATTCAAATCATTGATAGCTTCAACCCCACATCTATACTATTATATAAAATAAAGCGCTACAAGTTTTTTAAGCTCCAAAGCTTCATCCACAGTTTTTATGAATTTATATTTTTTTACATTTACTAATTATTTGTTATAATTTGATTGGTCCAAATTTGAATTTTTTCAAAATTTGTGTTTAAAAATTAATATAATCTTACCCTTGATTCATATTACTATCATGATATAACTATTTTTAAATTTAAAATGACTCAAAATTGAATTATGTAGAAATCTGTTAATGCTTTAAAATTTTAGAATTGACACATTTAAGATAATTCAAATTTATTCTAAATTAATTCAAAATATTTGTCAAATATATTTATTTTTAAATTTTGATATTTTGTTACGTCCCAAACTCTAGAGTCACGCAAAAGCCCACCATAACACCGTTTATGAAAATAAGATTTACAGTTGAAAAATCATCAACTTAGAATATACAGCATTTGGATAAAAGATTCCTAAAGTTCAACTCTCATAAACAGTAAACATGCATTCTCATACATGAATAATTATATCGCCTCAAGGCGTATAGAACTCGCCTTCTAAAACAGGCATCACATGTAAACTACATGTCACAAAACAAGGAAAACTATAGTAAGCCTTCCATCACCATTGCTTCTAGGTCAACTCCGCATGTTTACCTGAAAATGATTTTACAGCAATATCCCACACCATGAGCCGAAGTCCAATAGAAATAAACTACATAAAACTGTAAAGCATGTTATACAATCATAAACACATAAGCTCAACCACATGAGCTAAAAGGTTTTTCTCTCAAAAACATCAGTTTTCCATCCTTGAAATTATGCATATCATCTTGACAGATATCATGCCACAGTTAAGGGAAAGCAGTAATAAAACAGTATCCTCCACTCGGATCACACAGCCAAGGAGAAAGAGATAAAATGTAATCCTATGTACCGACTCTTTTATACAGACAAAGGTAACAACTATAGACTCCTGCACATGACCCTAGTCACCACTTAAGGTCTGCTCGGTAATGACAAGTTCCATACGGAGTTACGACAATGATGCCATTAACGGAGGCAACTTACTTAATTTACGGGATCAACTCGAAGGTCCAAAGTACCTACTGCTTAATTTACAGGCCCAAAACTCAAGGGTCCAAAGCACCCACACAACGCCATTCACGGAGGCAACTGGCTTAATTTATGGGAATTAACCCGAAGGTACAAAGCACCTACACTGTCCACGTTTCTTAACTTCCACCGAGGAGCAATGTAAGCCCAACTTAATAAACCCACTATCACGATACATCTATGGAAAGGTATTTAAAAATCACCCATAAAACAATTTATACAATACATGTATAAAAAGAGATCCAATCCATCAACCATACAGATCAAGAAAAACATGTAAAAACATATTTTCATTAAAATGTTTTAGAAGTTGAGACTCCACCAAACTGGCTAGCTCCAAACCTTCAATAAAACACGTTTTTCACAAAAAACCGAATCTTTTTTTCCAAAAGGAACCCAACCATTCACTCAAAGGGATCACCAAACCACCCAAACCACACACCCAGCACTTCAGTCAACTGGGCCCAACCCACCAGTCGATTGAAAACACACTGGAAAGGAGAAAAAAACCCAACAGAAGAAATCTAGTCGACTGACCCACTGGTCCAGTCGATTGGGCACAAAATAGAAAGAATCCAATCGACTGACCCTCCTGGTCTAGTCGACTGGGAAGCCCAAATCAAGATCCAATTGACTGACCACCATGGTCCAGTTGACTAGACAACCCAGGAAGTGGTTTTCAAGCTATGATTTTGCCCTCTAAATCTCAAATCAAGCCTCCAAACATCCATATAACACCCTCGGACACTCGCACGTCCAAACCCCACACCAAAACCTCGAAAGAAAACTCTCAGAACACACATCTATCCACCGAAATGATGAAAAACGATTTTTAAACCAAAAATCCAATTTAAACATAAATAAATTTTCATACATTTTTAAATGGTAGATATGCATAAGATTACACGTAGCACCCTTTAACAACTTAACAGTCTAGGATCCTACCTCGGTGAGTTGAAAACTCGACGTCTCGATCCACATGCAAAATCGAGTTTCGTCGAAATGCAATTTTATCTGGATGGATGCGTAGGCCACGATGCCAACAATAAGAATCGACTGTTGGATCGTCAAAAATCAAGCCTCGGACCCCTGAGAAGTTAGAGAGAAGGTAGAGAGAAAAAGAAAAAAACTTAGAGAGTAAGTTTTGAAAATATCTTTTTGAAAATATCTAACTCCAAATACTTATAGGCCTTCAAAATATCTTTTTTTTTTTGAATTTTTGATATTCGCACCGTAACTCTCAATAACCACGGGAACCAACCTAGCATGGATGTTTAAACTTAAACATGCATCAAAACATATATAAACACGAATGAACACGTCGAATATATATATAGAACTCAAAAAAAAAAAACAAAACCGGGTCTCACAACTCTCCCCCCTTAAGGAATTTGACCTCCGAAATTCGCTACAAGGTCACGAGGTAAACAGCTCCGGGTACCTAGCACGCATTCCTGACACAAGCTCCCACGTCGCTTCTTCAACCTCATGACGAAGCCATAGGACTTTGACATAAGCAATTGTTCTACCCCTCAACACTTGCTCCTTCGTGTCTAGAATCTTTACTGGACGTTTCTCATAAGTAACATACTCATCAACCCGCAGCTCGGCCCAATCTAACACATGTGAAGGATCAGGCTCGTACCTCCGAAGCATAGAAATGTGGAACACATTATGCACAAATGCCAACTGAGGTGCCAAAGCTAAATAATATGCAACCTCTTTAACCCTGTCAAGAATCTCAAAAGGTCCAATGAAACGTGGCGATAGCTTCCCACTACGACCCAACCTCATCAAACTCCTACGTGGCGAGACCTTCAGAAACACGTGATCTCCCACTGCAAACTCCAAAGACCTTCTCTTCTGATCTGCATAACTCTTCTGGAGGCTCTGCGCTGTCATAAGGCGTTGACAAATCACGACAATCTTCTCGGTCGTCTCCCGTACCATATCGGGTCCCAAGACTGTGGTCTCGCCCACATCTGTCCAACACGCTGGTGACCTACACAGTCTACCATACAAAGCCTCATACGGTGCCATCCCAATACTGAACTGATAGCTGTTGTTGTATGCAGACTCTGCCAAAGGTAGATCCTCCAAAGAACCTCTGAAATCAAGTACACATGCCCTTAACATATCCTCCAAAATCTATATAGTCCTCTCAGACTGACCATCCGTCTGGGGGTAAAAAGCTGTACTGAACATCAAGTTTGTCCCCAAAGCCTCGTGAAGACTCTGCCAAAAGCGCGAGATGAATCACGGGTCTCGGTCAAATACAATAGACACTGGCACCCCATGCAACTGGACTATTTCGCTAACATACAATCTACTCAATCTATCCACTGAATCCTTCACACGGATGGAGAGCAAGTGTGCAGACTTCATCATCCTATCAACCACAATTCATACGACATCGTGTCCCCTAGGTGATCGAGGAAGTCCCGACACAAAGTCCATCGTGATGTTCTCCCACTTCCACTCTGATATCGGTAACGGCTGTAACAATCCTGTCGGTATTTGGTGTTTCGCCTTCACCTTCTAATACGTAAGGCACCGAGAAACATACTGGATCACATCTCTCTTCATTCTCGTTTAACAGAACTGACGACGTAGGTTATGATACATCTTCATGCCTCTTTGATGCACAGCAAGGCAAGAATGATGACACTCATGTAGTATATCTGTAAGGCATGACTCTGGCACAAACAGCCTCCCGACCAATCTCAGACTCTGATCTGAACCCATAACCCAACCTACTGTATCCTCTCCACTAGCAACATGATCTCATATCATCTGAGCTTCTTGATCCGTCTGCTGGACCTCTAGCACTCGTGCAATCAAGGCAGAATGTAAAACTACTGAGAATAAGGTGGCGCCCATCGCTGCCTCTCCAAGACACAGATCAAACTCCCCGATCTCTCTAAGCATGTGCCACTCGCGTATGGCCACAGAAGCTAGTGACCCATAAGATCTCCTACTGAGCGCATCAGCCGCAACATTGGCCTTTCCTGGATGATACTGTAAGTCAAAATCATAATCCTCCAACAACTCCATCCATCGTCGTTGGCGCAAGTTCAGGTCCTTCTGCGAAAATAAGTATTTTAAACTCTTGTGATCGGAGAAAACCTCAAAGTGCTCACCATAAAGATAGTAACGCCATGTCTTCAAGGCAAAGACCACAACTGCCAACTCCAGATCATGCGTCGGGTAGTTCTTCTCATGCGTCTTCAACTGTTGAGAACCATAGGTTACAACCTTACCTCCCTACATCAGAATACAGCCTAAACCATCATGTGATGCATCGCAGTACACTGTATACCCCAAGCCTCGCTCTGGGATAATCAACACTGGTGCGCTAGTCAACCTCGTCTTCAGCTCCTGGAATGCTGACTCACAGGACTCACTCCAAATGAACACAACTCCCTTCTGCGCCAGACGCATCATCGGTGCGGCAAGTCTCGCAAAATCCTTCACGAACCGCCGATAGTAATCTGCTAAACCCAAAAAATTGCAGATCTCAAAGACGTTCTTCGGTCCCTCCCAACCCGTCACAGCATCTGTCTTCGATGAATCCACTGCCACTCCATCTGTCGACACTACGTGTCCAAGAAACCTTACCTCAGACATCCAGAACTCGCACTTCTCGAACTTCACATACAAGCGATGCTCTCTCAAAGTTCGTAGAACAATACGTAGATGGTTCTCGTGTACCTCCCTAGTGGGTGAGTAGATGAGAATATCATCCACAAACACCACCACAAAACTGTCCAGATAAGGATGGAAAATCCGGTTCATCAAACCCATAAACGTAGTAGGAGCATTTGTCAAACCAAACGGCATGACCAGAAACTCATAGTGACCATAGCAAGTCCAAAAGGCGGTCTTCGCTATGTCCTCGTCCCTAATCCTCAACTAGTGGTACCCTGATCTCAAGTCGATCTTGGAAAAGTAGCTTGACCCTTTCAACTAATCAAACGAATCATTTGTCCTCAACATAGGATACTTGTTCTTCACTATCACCTGATTCAGTTTCCGATAGTCGATACACAATCTCAAGGATTCATCTTTCTTCTTGGGAAAAAGAGCAAGAGCTCCCCACGGCGAAGTACTCGGGCGCACAAACCCCCTATCCAGTAACTCCTGTAGCTGTACCTTGAGTTCACGCAACTCAGCGGGTGTAAAATGGTAAGACGGCATAGATATGGGAGCAGTTCCTGGAACCAACTCAATAGAGAACTCTACCTCGTGGTTCGACGACAACTCAGACAGATCGTCCAAAAAGACATCTGGATAGTCACGAACGACCAGAGGTAACTCTCCTCGAACCCTAACCTCCTCATTCAACATGAGAGCTATAAAGATGGAACCCAGGTTACCCTGGTTCCGCGCAACACTGAACATAGATACCAAACCCTCATCCTGGTCACCTACAAGGCAAAAACAGTCTCCCGTCGGTGTACAAATCGTTACCCTTCGTCGATCGCAATTGATAAAGGCACGATAGGTAGTCAGCCAATCCATCCCTAAAATGACATCAAACGTAGTCATGTCTAGAATGATAAAGTCAAACTCTAAACAATGACGACGACCTCCAACACGCAGGATCTACAAATAAGAATCAACATCACACTCCCACTGACTGGGGTCTTCATGCTCAAAACACTAACCAACAAGTCTGGTTTCAACCCCAAAGCAGATGCAAAAGAAGATGATATAAAAGAATGTGATGCTCCCGTATCGATAAGAGCACTGACCCATGATCTATAGACTAGAAGAGTACCTCTGATCATGGAGGTGGTAGTAGCAGCATCGGGCACTACCGGTGCTCTGGATAAACTGGGATCTGCAAGAACATAAGCTCTGGCCTGTCCACTGTGGCCTTGAACTGTCGATTGTCTGCCTGATTGTACCGAAGTGCCCCCTTCTGCAAATCTGGATGGATGACGTCCCTGAGCAGATGGAGTTACAGAAGCTCCAGCTGTACTCCTCATACTTCCTTCACTGGGGCAGTCCCTACGGATGTGCCCAAACTGGCCGCACTCAAAACATACCACTGGCCCCCTTCCCTACGCCTGCGACTACGACTGTCCCTGAACTGGCGCTGGACTACGGCACTCTGCCGCACGGTGCCCTAGCCATCTACATCTAAAACAAACAAGCTCTCTCTGCTCCAACCTTCCTGTTGAAGTTACGGGAAGCGTGGATGCAGAAGACGGTGGCGGATACTACCCCACCAGATGAGAACTAGGACCAGATGTCCTTCGACGCTTGTTCTCCCTACGTCCCTGTCTCTGTGCTTGTCCCTCGTCCTGCTGACTCCTGATGTCCCTGTCTCTGCGCGTCTCGTTCAAAGTATCTTCCACCTTCGTGGCGGTCTCCACCAACTCTGTAAAGACCTGCATCCTGAATGCCGCCACTCTATCTTGGATAGCGGGCCTCAAACCCCTCTCGAATCTCTTTGCACAAAACTCATCTATAGGTACGATCTCCTGTGCAAACCGATATAGGCTAGTAAACTCAGCCTCATACTCAATCACAGTCATCGTCCCCTGCGTCAGAAAAAAGAAGTCCTCTATGTAGCGATCCCTCAATGTTGCTGAAAAGTATTTCTCTAGAAATACCTTGGTGAATGCCTCCCAAGTGCCCCCAACTATGGTCTTGGAAAACTTCCACCACATGTGAGCACTTCCCTTCAACTAGAAGGCAGCAAAGGTAACCCTCAGATCATCCTCCTCTATCTGAAGCGTATCCAAGATCCTGGTAACCAGCTCCAGCCATTTAGTGGCAACTGTGGGGTTGGCATCCCCAGAAAAGGTAGGAGGATCCAGACGGCAAAACTCACGGATCGCGACCTTCGCCCTCGGCTCAGGTACGCGCTCCCTTCCCCTAGTGGCCTCAGCCAGTTGTCGGATGGAGCCTGCCATCTCACGCAATAGATCTCCCACGTCAACAAGTCCATAGGGTGCATTAGCATCGCCAACATCTGGGACTAGAACATCCCTTTGGACAGAACCACGGCCACAGCCTCGACCTCGACCTCGTCCTCCCCGCGTGGACATAACTCTATACGAAAGCAAGCAATATAACAGGATAAGCATCCATACAACATGTATTGCTAACGTAAAAGACATAATACACATAAGCATGCTAACACATAGCCACTTAAGATCATGTCATCACATCTCACATACCAAGGAGAACCAATAAGAAAGACTCGTCACTCCGGATAACCTACTTAGATTTCTTACTAGAAATCATGTCTGCAAAACACGTCTCTAACATGGCTCCCAAGTCTATTAATCCAAGTGCCCGAAGACAAGACAAATCAATCCTAAGGTCCAACCTCCATACCCACGTATACACATTATCATGCTGATCAAGCTATCATGCGTATGTTAACAAAGCGCTAAAGCACAGGTAATCAAGCACATGCACATCCTCACAAAGGTGGTGTACCCTCATTTCCATGGCTCTTAGGTATTCGAATCCAGAGCTCTGATACAAAGTTGTCACACTCCAAACTATAGGGTCACGTGAAAATCCACCATAACACGGTTTATGAAAATAAGATTTGCAGTTGGAAAACCATCGACTCAAAATATACAACATTTGGATAAAAGATTTTCAAAGTTCAACTCTCATAAACAGTAAATATGCATTCTCATACATGAATAACTATATCGCCTCAAGGCGTACAGAACTTGCCTTATGAAACATGCATCACACGTAAATTACATGTCACAAACTAGGGAAAACTGTAGCAAGTCTTCCATCACCACTACTTCTAGGTCAACTCCGCATGTTTACCTGAAAATGGTGTTACAGCAAAATTCCACACTGTGAGCCGAAACCCAATAGAAACAGACTATATAAAGTTGTAAAGAAAGTTATGCAATCATAAGCACATAAGCTCAACCACAGGAGCTAAAAGATTTTCCTCTCAAAACTATTAGTTTTTCAACCTTGAAACTATGCATATCATCCTGACGGATATCATGCCACAGTTAAGGGAAAGCAGTAATAAAACAGTATCCTCCACTCGGATCACACAGCAAAGAAAAAAGAGATAAAATGTAATCCTATGTACCGACTCTGCCATACAGACAAAGGTAACAACTATAGACTCCTGCTATTACCTTAATCACCACTTAAGGTCTGCTCGGTAATGACAAGTTCTATACGGAGTTACGACAACGACGCCATTAACGAAGAAAATCGGCTTAATTTACGGGATCAACCCGAAAGTCCAAAGCACCTACTGCTTAATTTACGGGCTCGAAACTCGAGGGTTCAAAGCACCCACACAACGCCATTCACAGAGGCAACCGGCTTAATTTACGGGGAGAAACCCGAAGGTACAAAGCATCTATGCTGCGCACATTTTCAGACTCCCATCGAAGAGCAATATAAGCCTAACCCAATAAACCCACTGTTACGGTACATCTATAGAAAAATATTTAAAAATCACTCATAAAATAATTTATACAACACATGTATAAAAGAGATCCAATCCATCAACTTTGAGATCAAACAAAACATGTAAAATCATATTTTCATCAAAACGTTTTAGAAGTTGAGACTCCACCTCACAGGCTAGCTCCAAACCTGAAATAAAACACGTTTTTTCACAAAAATCGAACACTTTTCCTAAAAGGAACCCAACCATTCACCCAAAGGGATCACCAAACCACCCAAACGACACACCCAGCACTTTAGTCGACTGGGCACAACCCACCAGTGGACTGAAAACACACTGGAAAGGAGAAAAAAACCAAACAGAAGAAATCCAGTCGACTGACCCACTAGTCCAGTGGACTGGGCACAAAACAGAAAGAATCCAGTCGACTGACCCTCCTGGTTCAGTAGACTGGGAAGCCTAAATCAAGATCCAGTCGACTAACCACCATTGTCCAGTCAATTGGGCATCCCAGGAAGTGGTTTTCAAGCTACGATTTTGCCCTCCAAACCTCAAATCAAGCCTCCAAACATCCATGTAACACCCTTGGACACTTGCATGTCCAAACCCCACGCCAAAACCTCAAAAGAAAACTCTCAGAACACACATCCATCCACCGAAATGATGAACAATGGCTTTTAAACCAAAAACCTTATTTAAACATAAATCAATTTTCATGCATTTTTAAATGGTAGATATGCATAAGATTACACGTAACATCCATTAACAACTTAACAGTCTAGGATCCTATCTCGGTGAGTTGAAAACTCAACGTCTCAATCTACGTGTAAAATCGAGTTTCGCCGAAATTTGTCCGGATGAAGGCGTAGGCCATGATGCCAACAACAAGAATCGGCTGTTGGATCGTAAAAAATCAAGCCCCGAGCCCCCAAGAAGTTAGAGAAAAGGTAAAGAGAAAAATGAGAAAACTTAAAGAGTAAGTTTTGAAAATATCTTTTTGAAAATATCTAACTCCAGATACTTATAAGCCTCCAAAATATCTTTTTTTTTTAAATTTTTGAAATTCGTACCGTAACTTCCAACAACCCCAGGAACCAACCCAACATGAATGTTTAAACTCAAACATGCATCAAAA
>JAUMHN010180026.1:0-21842 GCA_032360265.1 Heliamphora ciliata
AACACCTTTTCCATTCCGCTCTCTGTCTCCCTTTCTCTCTTCTTCCAAAAGTTTAATTTAAAAGTATTTCAATTGATTTAAATTATCAAATTGTACACGCATAGGTGTGCTATGAACAGTAGTATACATAATATATAGGATAAATTATACTAACCTCCCATGAGATTTCGATCAAATACAATTAAACCCACACATTTAAAGTAATTACATTGCCACCCCTTGGCGTTAATTACTTTTAAACGGCGTTAACAGAAAAAATTAAATTACAAAAATACCCTCTCTCTCTCTCTCTCTTCCCCAACCCATTCTCTCTCTCTCTCTCTCTCTTCCTCACAAGGTGATGCACTTTCTTCCCACGGCTCTTAAGTATTCGAAACTAGAGCTCTGATACCAAGTTATCACGCCCCATACTCTGAATCACGCGAAAAGCCAATTAACAACCGCCAAAACCGCCCAAACACAAACGGATGAAAAATCATGAAGCCAAATGCGGCTAAAATCTTTGTAAAATGCACTACCGATGGTTTATTTAATTTAAAAGAGTAGCCCAAGAGGCTAGGGTCACAGCTCCAAAAGCCAAGCCTTTAAAACAAAATACACATTTTGTGTAAAAAAATACTTTTAAAAAGAAGCATAAGATGTGTGTGTGCTTAGTTGTCTGTGTGTTTGTAATATGAGCATGATAGTTTATTGTGTATACGTGAATATGGAGATTGGACCTTATAATTGATTAGTCTTGCCTTCGGACATTTGGATTAACGAACTTGGAAGTCAAGTTAGAAACACGTGTAGCGGACGTGTTTTCTAGCAGCGAATCTAAATAGGTTATCCAAATTGATGCATCATTTTTGTCGGTTCTCCTCGGTATGTGTGATGTGTCTGCATAATTATTTTGACAATGTGTTAGCATGATTATGTGGTATGTGTTAGAAATAACATAATAGATTGATCTTATGTTGTTGTGTTCTATATTTTTTTTATATATGAACTGCGTAACCTTGGAAATTGTGAGATCGTTGTTTGGGTCTTGGATGTGCGACTCGGTTGCAATTGGTTGCTGAAAGGTAAGGTGTATGCGATTTTGCCCGTGTGATGGATTAAGTACGCCGTGAGCCATGTTATGTCATGAGCTGTGTACTTGGGATGGGATATAGATGGGAACATAGTGGATGGGAGCATGGTAATCCTTGGTCAGGCGTATGTTGAGATGGAAGAATGTAAGTGGTTCTGGGAATATTCTTTGCTAACATGGTGTTGTTGGTAGTCAAAGTAGTGTCTGGTAACTTAGACGTTGTATACCTTATTGAGGTTTGAGAATTAAGTTATGAATGAGTAAGCTCAAGGATATGTGGATGAATATGAGTTGCAGATATGCTGGAATGATTATAGGTCGCGGCTGTATTGAAATGTGTAAGGGTTCAGGTTATGATTCTACCATGCGGCGAGTACAATTCTGTAAGATTCCTATGAGAATGTAGGTCAGTGGTTTACTCGTTATCTTTGTGATCAGGACATCGTGTTTGGGAACCGAGTTGGGTGCATAAGGTTTGAAAGGATTGTGAAAGGGTTCGATAGTGTGGTTAGCTTAGTGCTAAGACGGTGTATTATGAGTGTGATATGTCTTGAGGTTGTTTGTGTTCGACCTTAGGTTCAGAGATGGGTATGTTGTTTGCCCATGGGAATGAAGTGTGGAGTTATAAGGTTCAGCAATATACCGTGTGGTTTGGTTGGCCTGGGAAGATAGGTGAGAAATCATGGATTAAGATATCTGTGATCGACGTGTGCTCGGAGAGCAGAAGTGCTGAGGTGTCTGCATGGTTGTGGGAGTTATTTGTAACTCTAGATGAAAGGTCTTCGGATTGGATTTTCTTTGTTTGACGCCATGTTCTTTTTATGCAGGTTGCTTAGACAGTGGGCTCGAGAATGTGATGTGGCCATGGTTTGCCTAGCAGGAGTTAGGTGAGTAAGCGCAACCTTGTGAGGTGAGGCCTAGGCGTGATGGGAATGTTGACATGTGCCTCCGTGTATGACTTGTGATGAACATGTAGTCCTATGAGATGTGTTGTATAAGGTATGAGGATTGATGGTGTTCTTGTGCGTGAGAACAAGGTTAGGAAGCTGAGAGTTTAGAGTGGCAGATGATCTGAGTATCGTGATCGGAGTTAATGGCAGTTGTTTGACTGTAGTTGATGTGGCCTCAAGGTAAGATTTACAGGATTCTTTGGGGGCTGAGTGTTGATGGGTACTGAGAGTATGCTGAGGTTGGGTCATAGTTTCTTGTTGACTCTTTTCTTTTCTCTGGACGGAGAGAAAGTTTTCTTTTCGACGGTTATCTGGTGCGAGTTGTTCATCTTGGTTGGATGTAAATGCTGGGATCTTGATGAATTCAGCTTTGGTTGTGTTATGAGACTGTGAAAATCTTTGTGGATCTTGTATGTGTATCCATGTTCAGGTCCTTTGAGTGTTCCTCAAAAACTTATATCGCCGTGATCGGGTGGTTGTAAGATTTATCCTTCATGGTTTCAACGGATGGTTGATGGATATATGCGTTTAACTATTATGCATGGCTATGTGCCTTCTTGGATGTAGAGCGTCTGTGTGTATAACTTGGGATCCGATTGCTCCTGCAGTTAAAGATCATAAAGAATTGCATGATGGGGTTAGTATTTCCTTGTGGTGGAAGACCGTAAAAGAGTACGCATGAGTGTGGTAAACATTGTAGGTCGTGGTAACCTAATTAGAGTATGGCTTGTTATGTATGATGGTTGAACCATTTGGGTTGTGTTCCCTATGAGGTTGGGTTGGTAGACCAGAAATGTATGCTTGTTCTTATTGATAAGGAAGCTAGTGTTGAGACGTAGAGTTCTTTTCTACAGTGATCAGCTGAGCATCGTTAACCGTTGTGTACTGCTTGTTCTAGGTTGTGTGCGTATGGTTGTACTTTTAGCTCTTGGCAGAGTGGGAATTTTGTGAAAATTGTACGACTGTGATAATCACATGGCTGGTTCTGATAGACTTTTGTGAGTTTGGATTTGGGTTCTATTTGGGGATTTGAACTGTTTAGAGTTCTTAGAGTCAAGGAGTGGTCGTCGACTGTGGTAAGTATTGTGTTTTGGCATAACCGTTTGTTCGGATGGTGGTTTCAAGAGTATGATAAAGTATGAGTAAGGAAGGATTCAATGTTGAGAAGCCTTGGTTGGTGTGGCCTGTTCGAACCAACGTGATTGTTGGGTTGAGGACGAAAGGGCCATGATGAGTTCTGTATATAAGGAAATTGCTAAGTGTAAGACGCAAGTCTTGGTTAGTTACTTGACAGATAAGTCTTGGGTTCAAGTATTCTGCTATTGTGGACTCAAGGAATTGATGAATGTGTTATGTGTTTGGGGTTGATGTCGGGTGACGGTCATTATGTTTGCTATGTCAGATGACGGCGATCATGTGTGACTTGAGGTTGATCTGTAGACTTGGTATCGGTGATTTGATAGCGAGACGTTGAGATGTGTAGTGATGTGCGGTTGCACAAGAGACATGAGTGGGTCTGTGTAGGTTATTGGATACGTATGAGATGTTTTGTCTGCATGAAGTGTTTGGTTAAGTGACTCGTTGGGGTCAGTTGACTTTGTGGCTGTGATGCCGGATTGGTTTTTAGTTGTGTGGAACCTTGTCTGGAACAATCGTGTGATACCTAGTGTTTCTCTAGGGTGAGAATTATGGTTCGTGATGGAAGATCAGATAGAGAATGAAGGTTTAGAGAAAATGCGTTCTTTCGTATTCCAGGTGAGTTAAGTGAGCTTCTCTCTGGAGTCGGGTGTTTGTGTTGTTGCTCGTGGATAGGCGTTGTGTTAACTTCATGGTGGCAATGTTAGCATCAGCAGGGTAGCGACGTGGTATCAAACTGGGTGGTCGTCAGGTGATCGTTAGAACTTGATTTCAGTTTATGCACGGAGTTTGTGACTTCGTGTGACCGATATCAGGATTCGACGTCATATGTTTGGACTCGCGGAGTTAGTCCTTGGTGTGCATTGTGAGGTGCTATTGAGCCGGTATGTGGTTGTGTGAACGAGGGTGGTAGTCTCTATGTTCTGGAGTAAAGAGTGTTTGGGGCCAGGTTTCATGATGGATTGGTCTCGTGTGATGCGTTTGTCGCTAGAGTGGATTGTCTTTGGCGAGAGTTATGTTTCGAGTTTTGGCAGTGTGAGTTAGATCTCGATCCGATGTTTTATGGATGATAGTGGTGTCAGTGTGACTTGCACGTGCGAGTGTGACTTGCACGTGCGAGCAGTCTGTATCGAGGTTAATTCTTCAAGTCGTGTTTACATCGTGTGACGACAGATTTGGAATTTCAGTTGCTGGGGCATCTTTGCTATTGTACAGTGTTGCTGGCTTTGCATCAGAGATTGTTGATGATTGATGGGCTGGTGTTTGACTTGAGTTTCAGTATTAAATTTTGGGGACAAAATTCCTTTAAGAGGGGAAACGTTGTGAGACCCGGTCCCTCATCTTTTTCATATACACATATTCGACGTGTTGGGTTTTGCTTCTTCATAGTAGGATAGCAAGTGTATATGTGTTTTACGCTTGTTCGGGTTTGAAAAGGGCATGTTTGGTTTGGTTCGAGGCTGTAAAACCTGTTCTGTCATAGAAGCTATGTTCTCCGTCGACCTGTCGACTGAACTGGGTGATCCAGTCGACTGGGTTGATAGTGTGTTGAACCAGTTGACTGGACTAGATGAACCAGTCGATTGGGTTGGGCCGGCGGGTGATTTTTGAGATTCCAGTAGCCTTTTCAGTCGACTGACCTGGGTGGTCCAATGGATTGAACTCCTGTGTTTGGACGTGGCCTATAAATATCATACCCTTGGTAGATATTTTCATTTTTGGTTGCTTCAAGGCTAAATTTCACATAAACCTCTATCTTCTCCCCAGCTTTTGGGGGCCCAGGGCATGGTTTTCAGCAATCGGACAGTGGATCCTTAGTATTTGTGCCGGGGGCTTCTCGTTCATCCGAACAGAATCCCGTTTCGTCGAGGTTCATTTTTTGAGGCGTCGAGTTTTGATTCAACGAAGTAGGATCCTAGACCATGTTGTCGTTAAAGAGTGCTACGTGCGATTATATGCTTTTCTACCAGTTGATAATGCTATAAATGTTGTATTTTATGTTTAAACCATGTTTGTTAGGATAAAAAGCATGTTTTACGCTTTTTCTTGATTTATTACATGTTGTGAACGTGTGGATGTCCGTAGTTTTCAAAAAGGTGATTTTGGAAATGGAAGTTTTGTGTAAAATCTTGAAAATCGTGTTTTGGAGATTTGGAGGTATCCCTCGGGGTTGAGTCTCGAATTTTGAACGTTTTTTTTTATAGAAACGGAGGAACCATTTTGGGGTTTTTAATGTAAAATCAAAAATTGTATGCAATGACATGGGTTGGGCGAGAGGAACCGGGTTGACAGTTGGACTCGTGTCGTTCTTTAATGAAATGGAACAATTAAATCATTAAAGTACCGTGTTACGGAATTGAATGATTAAGTTTGGGCACGAGGTGCTCCTCGGTGAAAGATTAGAAACTTGTGCAAGGTAAGGTAGACCCTTTTTTCGGGTTAATGCCCGTAGAAGCGTGCTCTTGGGCGGTCCACCCATCGATGTTTTCGAGGAAAATCAAAAATGTGTGCTCTCCGTGTCGGACTATAGAATGGATATTTATCTTTCGGACCTCGCGTGGACCGGTGGCGATAAATATGCCTGGGTCTATAGGCGCTGTCCGACTTTGGTACTTGAATGAATTGATGAAATAATTGAGTTGATAAAGCCTTAATTGGATAAAGTGATGGGATGTGAAAATGTGGGGTTTTGAGGATGAAAACTATTTTGAGGCTCGTGTGAGTCAAATGAAAACTTGGGATTTTGAGATGTGAAATCGTTTTGAGGCTCGCGTGGTTGAGTCGATTTTTATGCTATGTGATTGCATATTCTACTTTACTACAATATAGTCTGTTTGTATTGAGTTTTGGCTCACATTGTGGGATTTTGTGCAAATCTTTTTCAGGTGGGCGTGATCACGTAGGTTGATCTTGAGGTGCGCGGAGGTAGTTGATGACAAGACTCTTATGTCTTGTCCTTGTTAGGTAGTTTGTACCTTTTGAATATGAATCATGTTTAAATGTAACATGTTTTATATTTGAAAGCATGCGTAATGTAATTCTTATGGTCGTGGGCCGATGTATGGATGATTTATGTTTTCGGGAGAGACCACGGATTGGTTGTTGTTTTCGTGGTTTCTTCTTATGATTTTCGTTGGTTAGTTTAACGTTTTACAAAAAAGGTTTTCAATTGGATATGCTTCATATAAATTCTTGTACTTCAAGGGAGAATTTTGAACAACTTATGCTTCTTTTAAAAGGTATTTTTTTACCCAAAATGTGTATTTTGTTTTAAAGGCTTGGCTTTTGGGGCTGTGACCCTAGCCTCTTAGGCTATTCTTTTAAATTAAATAAATTCTCGGTAGTGCATTTTACAAAGGTTTTAGCCTCGTTTGGCTTCATGATTTTTCATCCGTTTGTGTTTGGGTGGTTTTGGTGGTTGTTAATAAACTTTTCGCATGATCCGGAGTTTTGGGCGTGACAGATAGCGTGTGTGTTTCTGATTTTTATACGTTATCCTTTTTTAACCAATCTATGGGGTATATTTATACAAACCCATTAGTCACCATCTAAGCATCACCACCCAATGAAAAACCACCATATGTGTGACCTTTGACTATAACTACCAGGTCAAACTATCTATGGGCACCCGATTTGGGTCCAAACGCAACCCAAAGTCCAACATCTCCCACTTATCCATGGTTAGCAAGATACCACTACATCTTTCTCATTCCTTCCTCATAAGGTAGTGTGAGTTCAAACAGGCTAATGTTTCGTGCGACCATTGAGCGCACCTGTAATTCGGAGCTCTATACGAGTAACTTTCACTAAGCCAGCATATAGACACCAACCCTAAAATTAGTGTCTTATGTACCAGAATCATCCCGACACACCAGTTCAAGCATTTCTGACCCCTCTTAGAGTATGGTTAATCCTTTGAAGCTTTTACTATATATTCACACTTTGTCCTATTGTGGGCAAGAAACAAAAGACCAAAGTTGTCGACTATGAATATATAGCAGGATGGTCCAAATGGTCTTTCCTTTATCCTTATATCATTTAGATTAGAACTCAGTGCTTTTCTAGCTATGTGCCAGAAGGATGAATCATATAGGTAAAAAAGTTATAAAAGGGTACAAACTTGATGCAGTCATCTGAAAATGACTTATAGGACACACACAGTGTAGAAGCAAGGACCCGTTCACTACACTTTCGTTGTTGGTTGCTAAGCACATGTGTATGAAATACATGCTGTGGTAAAGAAACTTTTTCCAAATAAAAGCATATGTCATTTTCGTATACAATACAAATAGTTAGTCTAGTCACTGTACAAGCGACTAACTCAAGTTTTTCTTATCACTAATCTTTTAAGTGTGACAAGGCAATAACTCGTATTTGGATGTTGAAATTAATAACATACATAATGAAGACTGGGTGATGACCATTATCGACCTACGACTACTATGTCTCATCCTGTCTCTAAACAGGGCGACAATGTACACTATATCGTGTCTCATCTTTGCTCACTATCGTATGGATCAAAGGTGATTGCTTGTGTAAGTAAGTCAATCATATCTATTGACATATTTTCAATATGTGATAATAAAAGGGCCATAAACACAATAATAATAAGAATTATGAATAAATATCTCAAAGTGTCAATATATAAGTAATCTTTTAAATATCAAATACAAAAACAATTTCTACATAATTAGTCTTAACATAAGCCATAAACGTCTCTCTAGTTATAGGTTTAGTTAGGAGAACTGCAATCATACGAGTTGTAGAAATATGCTTCAATATTACTTTCTTTTGTGCAATCATATCTCGTATGAAGTGTATCTCAAATCGATGCGTTTGTTCTTCTATGATACTTAGGATCTTTTGTATACGCCAATGCAGCCGTGCTGTCACGATAAATCGTCACTGGGCTCGATGTTTGCGTGATAACTCCAAGATGTAGAAAGAATCTCTTCAACCAAATAGCTTCTTGAACAACAGCAAAGAAAGCTTCATACGCTATTTCCATGGTAGATAATGCGATACAGGATTGTTTCTTATTACTCCATGAGATAGCTCTACCGTTAAGTAGAAAAGCATATCCTGACATGGACTTGCGTTCATCCATGTCGCCACCCCAATCAGCATCATTATAGCCAATCAGATTCAAATTTGAAGATTGATATCAAAGCATATAATCCAAAGTCCGTTTGAGATATCGTAATATTCTTTTTGTTAGCCAAGGGTTTTTTAATTAGATTTTGATAATTTTAATAAGTCATTTTTTTAATTAAATTGATTTAAAAATGATTATATTTATTTGTTTCTAAAAAGGTAAGTGCTGACACTACATGACTAATGAGTTGACACCTTAAACCACTTGTGCTAACTCTTTACATCAAATGAGTTGATGCTATGTGTTCTGTCAATGAACATTTTGAGTCGACACAAATTGATATTTGAGTCGACACCTAAAAGCTATGTATGCTTGAAACTCTCAAGTGTGTTGACACCATTAAGAAATTGAGTCAACACCTTACCATATTTGTCTAAGATGTTTTCAGGAACTCATTTAAGTCGACAGGAAACTAGTTTGGGTTGACACCATTCGTATTGGACCAGAATCCAGGTAGATGAGCAAAGTGAGTCGACACAAAAAGAATTTGAGTCGATACCTACACAAGCCTTGCGGGATTCACTTTGGGTCGACGCCAACGCCATTTGAGTCGACACCAAGTAATCCATCGATTTCCTGACTCCGAAAAAATGAGTCAACACTAAAGTAAAATGGGTCAACACCAGAGCTTCAAGACAGTACCCGACTCCAACTCAAACGAGTCACCACCAAAGAATTTGAGTCGACATAAAGGTTCCCTGTTGGAACAGTAAGGGTTGTATACTGAAAATCATATTTTTAGTATTTAATTTTATTTTAATAAAATTAATTTTTTATTTTATGAGAATCTTAATGAGTAATGTATGCAATATCATTTCTTTAATGTTATGCATAGATATCCTTTATTCTGTACAGTATTTAATCTAGTGTGTAAAGTACGGCTTGCACACAGAAGATCAGATTTTAGGTTCTGGCAAAATATAAGTTATTTTTTCACAGTTTAGATGGGAATGGATATACCATCGGTTAGTAGGCCTATCTTGGTTACGGAAAACTGATAATAGCGTAGTCTATTGTTCTGACTCTCTGTGCTAATACACTTTGTGTGTATTGAACGAGACACATTGGGTTAATTAATTTTATATTGATTATATAAATTAATTCACAACTCATGGTTATTATGAATAGTATTTATACTCTTAATTCTGAAATAATTATTGATTTCTGTATATTTAATATTCGTTGTTTTGATTCATTAGAGGGTGCGATCTTATATGGGTCTATATTCCCGGTGAGTTGGATAGCGATATTATTTATATGGTGAATATTAATTATTTATGAAATTCACGTCTCGAATGATCGGAATTGATGATACTCCCTTAAAGAAGCTTATAAGTTTTGGCCAGGCCAAACCGAGTAGGTGGATTTGATTATCCGAATGTCGAATAAATTAAGCAGAAGGGCTTAAGAAATTTAAAGATGCTGATTAAATTAAATTCTCAGAAATTAGATTTAATTGGCGGGTATCAAGAATCTTAACATAGGAAGATGAATTAAGTATTTAATAACGGGAGCTTAATGCAAGATGGTCTTGAGATTATGACTTAGAGTACAATTACTATTTTTTAGTGGTATGAACTGTAATTTAGTATTTTATAAAAATTGCAAAAATCACTGCAAATTTTTCAGAATTACAGATACCGCTGAATGGCTTGCTTAATTGCAAAAATTTCTGGATAAGTATTTGGGTCATATTAGAAGTATTTGTCATAATTACTCCACAAATTCCTGTTGTAGCCCTATAAATATGCGGGTAGGCTGAACCAAACTCATAACTTGTCTTGAAAACTAAAGCTGACCAGGTTCTGCTGGTACGAGTTCTCGAAGGTTCATAGACCACACTACATTCGGGAATCGCATAAGGGAATACAATAGAATGTTTGACGGGAGTTTCAACTCGAAATCAAAAATCGTAGTTGGATAATCGATCAAAAAGGTATTCTTCTAATTTAATTGTGGTGGCATGAATTTTTATTTTGATCGTTCGACATTAAAAGTTTTATCTAGAGCCCGTTTTGGTGATTGTCCGTTCAATTTTTTTTTATCAAAAATAATTATCTTGACTGTTTTGCCTCCAACAATTGGTATCAGAGCCGTTTCATTTTTTTATTTATAGTGTATCGATGGGCTGGGTAGATTTAGAACTGTGTTAACTTTGTTTTACAGACATTCAAATCCCGATTTTATGATCATATTTTTATTCATATTTGATTGAATGGTTTGGATGATGATTATAATTAGTTTTTAATCACGAGGGTTGATCGTGATAGATTAAGTTTTTTCTACATCGAAGGACCTACGGGACATAAGTTTTTGATGTAATAGCTATTATTTATTTTTAAATATTAGTTTAGAATATTTAAGAATATGTTAAATATTTAAGAACACGAAGAACAGGCTGCGGCACCGGCGGTGGTTTCGGGTTTTACGGATCACGGATCGCGATAATTTTTTAATAGTTTTAAAACAATTTTTTTCGGTGAGTTTCTGCAGAATTTATGCATTGAAGGCAGTAGCAAAATATGTCCAAAAACAGCAGTAAAAAATCGACAAAACAGCCACCACTGGCGACTTTGTCGGCAGTGGTCTGGGGCCAATTTTGTTGATATTTTGGGACGTTTTTTAGACTATTTTTTGAGCAATTTTTTAGGTATAAAATAGCAGTAAACATACATTAAAATACTTTTTAAAAACCATAAAATATCAGGCCAAACAAGTGGCAAAAAGCAGGAAAAGCAGCGGCGATTTCCGTCGGAAGCGATGGCAATGTTCAGGGCTATTTCCAAAAATGTTTTCGAGACGTTCTTCAAAGCAACATATTGCTGGATGTCAATGCTTTTTTTTCAGAAAAAAACGGGAGCAAAAACCACCACGAAAAAAGCCCAAACGGGCAACGGAAGGCGGCGGCGGCGTAGGGGCAACGGTAACGGCACTTTTCAGGCCTTTCGATGGCCATATTTCCAGCTGTTTTCGATCTATTTTTTTGGGTAGAAAAATAGTATATTTTGAGAGCTATTTTTCATAAAAAAATGTCTTAAAAAATGGAGCACGGAGGAGGTGAAAAAAGCCACCTAAAGTGGTGGCAGTGATGCTGTCCAGGATGTTTTGATCGAGCTATTCTGATATGTTTTGATCCTCATCTGATATATCTGTATATCACAGTGTATCAGACAATCCTGATCCAATCGGGATACAAGAAGCTGACTCGAAATATGATTCTTACAACTTATCTTCAACAGGAGACTGGAACTTTTTAGAATTTGTATTGATCATAAAATTGGAATATATATACGTATCTTGCATTTATATTCATATGAGCTGCGTAGATGATTTATATTTATTTTATTTTTTCTTCTTAATTTAATTAATTTAGAAAATTTAGTTTTAATTAAATATTTTGTAAAGGAAAATAAAAATAAGTGTTTTTTAATTAAAGTTTTTAATTAAATGAATTTTTTTTAAATATTTTATTTTTAACAAAATATAACATTTAAGATGATTTTTTTATAAAATCAGATATCTTGAAAAAACGTAAAAATTAATTTCAAATTTTGAATTAATTAAATAAAAAAATATTTAATCTAAATAAATTATTATTTTTTGAAAAATATGTAATGAAAAATAAAATAATTAAAAAATACCTTTAATCATTACCATAGCTAAAAAGCTAAAGAAAAAATAGTGCATTAATAGAATTTTATTTATAACCCATTAAAACACGAAAAGATGGTTTGACAAATCAAAATCTTTGGAATTGTATACACGGAAAGAAGTTTTAGACTCTTTCAGATCGTGTGATTTTCAAAATTAATAAATTTATTTTCATTAAACAGATTTTTATAACTCTCAAAAATATTTTAAAAATCTAAGTAGGAGAGAAAATTTATTCACAGATAAATCCCGTAGTCTCCATCCCCAGTTTGTAGGTGATATAATTAAATACTGCGTGTTGGCAGTAAGGCTTTTCTTCCCATCGGACAAATTAATTGCGGTATCGCCAGTACAAACCTCTTTTATGGATAATTCTAGATAATTATTAGTGTGGATCACTTCTCTATCTGAAGACTTTATTACGAAGCAATTGATTTGGAATTTGGTGGTGGTTAACACTTAGCTGTAAATAATTAATATTCTCTCCATCTGAGTCACTGCTATTTTACTTGACTGAAACTATGTGAGCTATTTAATTTTACTTGGTATGGTCAATTGCTTAAATAGTAAAATTAAAAAGAATTGGCCTGTCTGGACAAACGATGGATAGTAGATGTTCTCCCATCGAGTTATGCTATTCACAGGGTACCAGGCTGTTGTCGAATTTTTTTTAAATGGTAGAGGGAACCATATTTAAATAAATTCAAAATGGTGCGCATCATAATTAACGATTATTTTTAATTATGTAATTCTCATGAATAAAATGATTTTTAATTCACTCACGGTTATATTTAAAGAAAACAAATTAACGGGACCAAATTTTTGTTAACTAGAAAAGTAACTTAAATATAGTTTTAACTACCAAGGGTATTCCTTCAATACTAGGAAATGTGTTTGTTTCTAAAAAAAATTCTTCCTCTGAGTCGAAAGACATAAAGAAGAAAAAGATTCAGAAACAGGGTGACACAATTTCTAGGGTAGTTAGAGGGTCACGAACTGGTGTGAAAAACTCGAAAGGCAGATATTTTCACTACAACCAAACACGGTATTGAAAAAAGTAATGTCTAGTTTATCTTAGAAAATTAAACAATCAGGATAATTTCTATTCACTGGTTGTGAAAACATGTTTAGTGGTGCTATCGACCAGTACTTGGTGTGTAGATACGGGAGCTACTAATCATATTTGTAATTCATTGTAGGGGTTCTAGAAAATTCGATAACTTAGTAATTGAGAAATTTACCTACAAATGAGCAATAACACAAGGGTGGCAGTAATTGTAGTAGGAGATATCACTCTCAGCTTTAATAGAGATAGGATATTATTTGTAAAATATTATTTTTATGTACCTTCGATTAGGATAAATTTAATTTCGATTTTTAGTTTAATAAAGGACAAATATTCTGTTCATTTTGATGACTCTATGGTTGTGAAGAAAAATAAATATTTTATTTGTTCTAGTACATTGATGGATGATCTGTATGTCGTATCTCCTATCTGTCTTACATTGTAACTAACTGAATTGAATAGCACATCTAATTTACGATATAAGAGAAAGTTTTCTTCTTTAATGAACCAAATGATTCTTTGGCACTTTGTTTGGGTCATATTAATCTAAAAAGGATAAATAGACTGATAGAAGATGAACTTTTGAATTTATTAGAAGTAGAGGCACTTCAGTCTGTGAATCCTGTGTAGAAGGTAAGATAACTAACAGATCCTTTTCGGACAAAGGCTATAGAGGTAAAGAACCGTTGGAACTGGTTCATTCTGATGTAGGTGGTCCTATGACAATTCGGGTTAGAGGTGGCTTTGAGTACTTCGTTAGTTTCGTTAATGACTACTCAAGGTATTGATACATTAACCTGATACACCGTAAGTCTGAATGCTTTGAAAAATTTAAAGAATTCAAGGCGGAGGCAGAGGCAGAGAAGAGTCTTGGTAAAAGTATCAAATCACTACGATCTGACCGGGGTGAAAAATACCTCTTTCGAGAGTTTAAAGACCACTTGTCATTAGAAGGGATTATATCCGAGTTTACTGCACCGGGCACTCTACAGCAGAATGGTGTAGCAGAAAAAAAAAATCTCTTCCAATAACTGGATCGTTTTCTAAGGTGGTTGGTCATTCTAGGGTAAAACGAACATGATAAAAGATATGGTTGTGATAAATACCTAGCCGTGTGATCAATTGTGACTTAGTGGTTAATTCTTTATTAGGCTCCAAACATTCATTGTTGTGATCAAGATTCTTCGTTCTTTGATAGTGATGGCAAAACTCGGACTCTAACACTTTGGTGGGAAGGTCGGCGTGAATTTCGATGTATATAGACATATCTCCTTTGCTAGTGTACTAAGGTTATCGTGAGTTCAAGGCTGTTTCTTATTTTTCACTTTTTTACTACCAGTATGAATCTTTTACTTCTCGGTTTATCGGATGGGTGGGTAAGCTATGAACTAGTCTTGGAAAAGTTTGAATTTTGCCATATGGTAGTGTCGCGAATCCTTTGGCGTGAAGATGTCATTTCTAATTTTAAATTGCTGATGGTATAGTTTTATTTGTCGGGACCTTTGAAAAATATAGTTAGTTGAATAAGTCTTTACTTAACCATTCTTGCAGTTGGGAGTCTTGATCTTCAAAACTTTGCTAAACGTAGACGTTGACAGATATTCTAAGTCGTGACATCAAGAAGAAATCTGCTTCATGCTTGAAGAGGTGTTAGGAGGTTTTCGTGCATCGTCTCAGTTTTCGTGAAAGCGCTAAGGCCTAATGACTTAATATCCTGTCGATCGTTGCTACTAAGAGATCAATGGGGCAAGATTTTGAAGGTCAACAGTCAAAAACACGCGCGGGGTTAGAACGTCTTTGGGTGGAACCCAGGTGGTTCAAAGATAGGTTGGGTGAGGTTAAATGGTCATGGTTAAGGCAATTACCGTTGTCACAATTTGATTGGTCATCTGGGGTACAAATGTAGGAGAAACAAAAGAAGGATAGTGAAAAATACTTTAAACAAGTGTTCCCAGAACTAGTCCAGTACAATTAGATTAAGATAAAAGAGATGTTTAAGCAAAAGGGGCAGCCAAACTAGATATTTGCCCTGAAGTTACGTCGGCCTAATGTACTTCATTTTAAGCATCCAAGTCTACTTCCCTGGTAAAGATTTTAAGAGTGTGCAAAGAATTTCACAAAATCACTGCAACAGATTATGATTTCAGAATTGAGAGAAATGAACGATGATAGAAAATTTTATCAATGTCGAATGTTTAGAACGGGTACTTAACAAAGATTTGATATCGAGTTTTACAAGAGAAGAGTTAGTTCATGAATGATGACTTGAATCGGAGGAGAAACAAATACGAATACCAGTCATTATCGAGGCATGAAAACTTAAGAACATGGGTACTTTTTAGGATTGAATTTCGAATAGGGTTATCAACAAGACTTGGGTGCATAAGAGTTATCGACGAGCGACACTAGACGGTACCGTTGAGGGCCGACGATATAAGAAGGAAGGACATACAAAAGAACTTCAAAAAGTTGACACAAGGGCTTGGAGTAAACGAGAAAGGAACTTATAAGGATGAAGTCGTGGGGTCTTAACGGTGTCTCTCGAGGTGATATCTAAAACTTTTCCTAGTGCGTACTCCTGTCTACCCCCCTTAAAATAAGATAACCCTTTGCATGAGTCTCCGATCTTCGATCTCGATGGTCTTACCCGTCCTTTGCATGTTGATTCCCTGCTGCTTCTAATCCCGATAACGTCCTAACACGACTAGCTATATGACTTAGGCGTAGAAGATTTTAGTTCGTAAGATGTATAGATGATAATTATTATTAATACAACGTATCCTATAGAGCTCCAACACGACAAAAGGTATGGTTTTCCATAACCCAAGGCCTGAAGGTTCACTAAACCTAAGCTATGATACCAACTGTAACGCCCCGTCCTCCGGACACGTCGGGACATATATAAATATAAATAAAGAGATATTCTAGCCATTCATTTATATTTATATACGTTAGTTATTATATCATAAAAGAGTTCTGAACTGTTCAAAAGTACATAATTATTACAGTTTTACCAAATTTTTTTTAAAATTACACTAAGCACGGGAAAACTGAAGAAAAGAACAAAAGCAAAGGTCTTGAATCCTTAGAATGAATAAGTGGGATCCACGTGCTCTTGGAACTCACCATGTTCTTCAAACTCTTCTTTTATCTCTAGGACGACTTCCTTCAAGAACTCCTCCTCACATGTGGCACGAATGCCATGAGCCAAGACCCAGAAGCAAAACACTCCAACCTTCTAATTAATCTCACGGCACAAAATTCACCACAACACATACCATATAACACCCAGTACAGTTTATAGTCAAGGAAACAAATAAATTTATGACAGGATAGCAGATAAGTCAATTAAGAATGTGTATATGAGATGTCGTGTATGAAATACAGATGCCCAACCCAACATGCACCCAGATTATAACAGGAATTCCATACTGGGAATCACTGGAGTAAACTTGATGGGACTTTGATCACCAAACCTATCCTCGCCTCGTTACGAATAGTAAATACGTCGCCAGGCATCATGCCACAGCTGTTTTACTCAATGGCAACGACGTGGAGGCGGGCCAACCAAAATAATCATCCATCCTTATTCGGGCCAACAGAATAATCAAAGTAACAATGCACAACAATCCCGCCTTAAGAACCAGGATGTTCGTTTGGCGTCAACCTAAAGTCTAAATCATCAAAACCAGAATGTTAGCGACGACCTCATGGTGCCCAACAAATTCCATAAACTATTTCAAACACCGGGGACGTACCCAGGATGTATAAGCCAAAACATTTTTGAAAACGGCAACTAGGGACGCCCTAAATTTAGAATCAAGAACGACATTCTCAATACAACCCATCCCAACAACGGTTTGCACAGATGGACTCCAATATGCTAGGATGTAAGTGAAAATGTCAATGATGTATGGTTTGGATGTTAAATATAACCATCTAAAGCATGGCATCAAATGGCAAGATTCATGGTATATCGCGCAAAGTATAAGGTACAAGTATGTGAAGCACGAGCTACAATTCTCAAGATATGATTCAAACATGATAGCATGAGTTTTAAATCATCATACATTCTCTTAAAAGCACTAATTAACTAATTCAAATCAAATATCATATAAAAACTCGGGTCTCATAGTGAAGGGTACTCAAATGTACACTTAACAAATTTTAAGGCCAAAAGTCAAGTATTAAATTAAAAGATCCGACAAGGTTTTGGGGTACCTAGACATGGAATCAAGCTTTGATTTTTTATACACCATTTAGATAAAAATGTTTCTTACAACTCTCATGTTTAACACCAAGGCCAAAACCAAAGGCAAAAGGGTGAACAAAACATCCTAAGTAAAAATGGTTCAGCACTTTTCTTAAGATTTTACCAAAAATATGCTTCTGTTGGTCTCGATTTTGGAGTATCATATCAAGTCCATATGAGTCCATTTTTATTATGTTCTATTTCATCAAGTTCCCTACAAGTTTCATGTTTAGAGCTAAGGGTAGTTATTTGGAACAAGTTAAACGTTTTGCCCATTTTAGAATATAGGTTCTGTCAGCTGCTAAAACTTAACAGAGCCGATTTTGGACAAAGGGTTTGAAATAGTTTTAGGATATTAACCCGAGGCTTTAAGGTATGATATTTAGGCAAAAAGTACTTCAATATGTTAGCTACATTGTTCATGTAGAACACTTTTGGGATAGGTCATTAAAATTAGGGATTTTGGGCTACACAAAAATATGTGACAGAAGTGTCCCTTGAGGGCTAAAACTCAATAGAGACGTTTAAAGGAAGTTTGACCTATCAAAACTCAATATATTGTCCTCAATTTTGGTTGGTAGCTATATATACACACTATCTACAATTTTCATGGTTTGACCAAAGTTCGAATCTCATATTAAATTAGTGTTTCTAAGTCAGTAATGTCGACTGGTCGGAAAATGACACATTTTGGTAAAATCGAAATGTCTTGAGTTTTACTAGTGCAAATGAGTTGAAACCAACTTTATATGAAAGATAACACAAAAATATAAATCTGAACATAAAGAACATGCTTAGATCAAATTTATACATTGAGTTATGGCGTTCCAAAGTCCAGGGCAGAAACATCTATGTTATCAAAAACTAAGTTTCTTAGGGTCCAAGTCTTCTACTTATGCCATGTCAAGTTTTTGTTCCCTTTCTTTGTATGATTGTGCTTTAGACTTTAATATCAAGGCTCCAAAACACATAAAATTCATCAAACTCATAGATAACAACATACAACATCACATATCATCCATAAACATAACAGCTCCTATTTTGTTACTACGACGCCTTTTCGATTTGATTTTGGTTCTTGATTTTTAGAGTGTTTAAAGGGATGTGTTGGGGGATATTTTGAGGGATATTAGACACAAGGTTTATAGGTTTTACTATATATTTAGAGGGCTCAAAGATGGTAGGATGGATGGACTTAACTTTAGGAAAACAATTCTTACTTCTCCTTGGCTCCTTATTCTTCTTCTTCTTTTTCTCCCTCAAACTTGTATAATACTTCAAGAACACTCAAATCTAGTTTTTTCTCTCTATGTTGACGAAAATTTGAAGGGGAGAGAGTGGAGTTTGGCTTGGTTTATATTGGAAAAGGCTAGGGAATACAAGGGGGACATAAAGTACTATGAAAATACTTTTTTTTTCTTTTTAATAAGTGAGATGTGAGATGATTTGAGATGTTTCCACTTTAGGGGGATAAAAATCAGATACTAGAAAGATAAATACAGCTAGGGGGCTGTTTGGGGGATAAAAACCTGACCCCACATCAATTAAGGGATTTTGCATTAGTTTGCGTGCCCTTCTGTGCAAAAAAATGCATTAAAAGTTAATTTGATGTATCTTTTTTGTGTCTATTCCTACAAAGACCTATTATTTTAGTATGTTTATAATAAATATCGTATTCTCATGTATTATCATAATTTTCATTGCAATTGATTAAATAGATGTAGTCTTTTAAGTCAAATTAAGTTAATTTGGCAATATATGACTTTTTGACTTATTTTATTGTGTATGAATTTCAATAATGATTTGTTTGCTTTTGTTGACCTATAACACTATATTATTATGTATATTACTTGTTCAAAAAGTATTGGATCATCATAATGCTTAATTTAATACATTTCTCATCATTTTAAGCCAAAAAGAAAGCAAAAAGTCACTTTTGGCACACTTCCCAAGGTGGTCGGCCACTAAGGGGTATTTTTTGTATTTTTGATGTTATTTTTTTCTTTGCTACTTAATTATACTTAAATTCTTGATTTAGGGTATCCATGTGTCAAAATTTAGATTTTTAAGACTTTTTGTTGTAATAGGGACAAAACGGTCATTTTACCTTATTTATGAGGATGTTTGATTTCTAACTCATTATTTTATGATATTTACTTCATTTAGACTATTGGGAGACTCTCTGGGTGTTATGGTTTTATTGTCTGAGTTTTAGACCTTTTTAGGACTTTTAGGCCAAACTTAAGGTTTTCGAGTTAAGTTAGAGTTTTGAATCTTCTCTGTGTTCTATAGCCTTGTGGACTATCCTTCACTAACTATTAGGGTTTGGGCTGGGTCTTTACATGGGTCGTTATCAATCGGGTTGTTACAACTAGGGTCTGTCTCTGGACGGAGAGAGAGTTTCCTTGTAGACGGTTATCTGGTGCGAGTTGTTTCATCTTGGTTGGATGGAGATGCCTGAATCTCTGTGGATTTGGTATCCATGTTGTGACCCTTAGAGTTGTGCCTTAAAAACTTGTACCGCCGTGATCGGATGATTATAAGATTGATTCTTCCTGATTTTAGCGTGTGGTTCTTGGCTACGTGGTTTTTTGGATGTTGAGCATCTGTGTGTATGACTTGGGATCCGATTGCTCCCGCGGTTGGGAGCCGTAAAGAATTGCATGATAGGGTTGGTATTATCCCGCGGTAAAAAATCGTAAAAGAGTATGTATGAGTTCGGTAAGTGTAGTAGGTCGTGATAACATAGTCAGAGTGTGGCTTGTTATGTATGATAGTTGAACCCTTTGGGTTGTGTTCCCTGTGCGGTTGAGTTGGAAGACGAGAAATACTTGTGCTTGTCCTTGTTGACAAGAGAGCTAGTGTTGAGACATAGAGTTCTTTTCTGTAATGATCAGCTGAGAATAGTTGACCATTTGTCAGAATCGTGCGGCTGTGATATTCACATGGTGGGTTCTGATAGAATTTTGTGAGTCTAGCTTTATGTTCTGTTGGTTGCTTTGAGCTGTTCAGAATTCTTAGAGTTGAGGAGTGATCATCGACTGTGGTAAGTATTGTGCTTCAGCATAACCATTTATTTAGATGGTGGTCCCAAGAGTATGGTAAGGCATGAGTTAGGAAGAATTTGATGTTTGAGAAGTCTTGGTTGGCGTGGCCTGTTTGGATCGAAGCGATTGTTTGGTTGGGAACGGAAGGGCTGTGATGAGTTCTGCATAAGAAGAAATTGCTAAGTGTAAGAGGCAAGTCTTAGTTGGTTACTTGACGGATTAGTCTTGGGTTTGAGTATTCTGCTATTGTGGACTCAAGGGTTTGATGTATGTGTTATGAGTTGGGGTTGATATCGAATGACGGTGATCATGTTTGATTTGTTAGATGACGACGATCATGTCTGATTTGAGATTGATCTATAGTCTTGGTATCAGTGACTTGATGGCGAGACGTTGAGTTGCGTAGTGATTATAGTGATGTGCGGTTGCATGGGAGACATGATTGGATTTGTGTAGGTCACTGAATACCTATGAGATGTTCTGTCTACGTGACGTGTCTGGTCAAAGTGACTCGTTGGGGTCAGGTGACCTTGTGACTGTGATGCCAAGTTGGTTTTTGGTCATGTGGAACTGTGTCTGGGATAATGGTGTATCACCTAGTGTTTCTCTAGGGTTAGATGATGGTTGACATAAAATACGTTCTTTAGCATTCCATGTGAGTAAGTGAGCTTCTCTCTGGAGTTCGATATTGGTGTTGTTACTCGTTGATGGGCGTCGTGTTAGCTTCGCGATGGCGTTGTTGGCATCAGTAGAGTCGTGATGTGGCATCAAAGTGGGTGGTCCTCAGGTGATTGTCAAGACTTGATTAAAGTTGTGCATGGAGTTTGTGACTTTGTGTGATCGTTGTCAGGGTTCTACATCGAGTGTTTAGACTCGCAGAGTTAGTCCTTGGTGTGTATTGTGAGGTGCGATTGAACTGGTCTGTGGAAGTGGGAACAAGGGTGATATTCACTATGTCCTGGAGTAAAGAGTATTTGAGATCAGGTTCCATGATGGATTGGTCTCATGTGATGTGTTTGTCGATGGAATGGAATGTGTTCGATGAGAGTTATGTTTCGAGGTTTGGCAGTGTGAGTTGGATCTTGATCCGATGTTTTATGGATGTCTCATGAATGACAGTGGTGTTCGTGGGACTTGCCATTGCAGGCAGTCCGTATGGAGGTTGATTCTTCAAGTAGTGTTTACATCGTGTGACAACAGTTTTGGGGTTTCAGTTGCTGAGGCATTTTGTTGTTGTACGGTGTTGCTGGGTTTGCATCGAAAATTGTGGATGGTGGATGGGACGGTGTTTGGATTGAGTTTTAGTGTTAAATTTCAGGTACGAAATTCTTTTAAGAGGGGGAGAGTTGTGAAACCCCGACCTATTATATTTTTTTGGAATGATTTAAGTCTTGATGGAGTTGGAATTAACACGTGACCTCGGTGATGTTTTACATGTTAGGGTTGGTATACTGAAAATCATATTTTTAGTATTTAATTTTATTTTAATAAAATTAGTTTTTTATTTTATGA
>JAUMHN010180135.1:0-46242 GCA_032360265.1 Heliamphora ciliata
ATTAATAAATTAAATTTTATGTTTTTATTTTACTTATTTTTGTATTTAGTAATTTTTTATTTTTTAATTAAAAATTTGTAAATAAAATTTTGTATTTAAAAAAAATAAAAAACAAAAAACAAAGAAAATATGGGGTGTAAGTTTAAAAACAAAGAAATCAGGGAGTATAAGTGTGAAAATACTATTTTTCCGTTCAAAAATTAATGAAAAGTTAACTTTTGGACCAAAGTGTTACAAAAATTAAAAAGTAAAGAGGTGCAATAATATTTTAGAGAATAGAGAGAGTGACAGTGATATAAACCTTAAATTTAAATACAAGGTAAGTAAGTGCAATATATATATATATATATTTTTTTAATTAATGGGAGACAACTGTCTCAGACCTTTGCGTGGCATGGCATATAGTCCCATACATCTGGAGAGCATTAGTGAGAGAAATCCATTTGGGAAGCCTTGGGAGAATTTTCCATATACATATAAATATCTATAATATATATATATACACACATTTACCCAGGCACCAGAGGAAACCATGGGCGGAGACCTTTTCTTAGTGAGAAGGAAGTCACTGTTTTGGTGTCAACCCATAGGAGAAAACAAATCCCTTAAGCTCGCCACACCCAAACCGCCGGCAACCATCGACGCTCCACGGCCGGCGCCTCTTTTCGACGACCACCTTCTCTCTCTCTCCTCTTTTCCACTACCACCTTCTCTCTCTCTCTCTCTCTCTCTCTCTCTTATTAACCACCCTCACCGAAACTACCACCTCATCCACCACCGTCCACCAACCGCCGCCGCCGCCGCTCTCCGCAGCCGCCGCCGCCGCCACCCGTCACCGGCCAATCCCCCCTCACACCGGTACTCTCTCTCTCTCTCTC
This sequence comes from Heliamphora ciliata, assembly GCA_032360265.1. Taxonomy (NCBI): domain Eukaryota; kingdom Viridiplantae; phylum Streptophyta; class Magnoliopsida; order Ericales; family Sarraceniaceae; genus Heliamphora; species Heliamphora ciliata. The sequence goes on from JAUMHN010180135.1 coordinate 879, forward strand.
CCCGCATGCGTGTGGCTCTCTCCCCCTCTCTGTAAACCCTCTCTCTCACCTCTCTCTCTCTCTGCATGCATCACCACCGCCGCACCATAACTCACCACCCGCACCACCCCTCACCCCACGGCAAAACCACTGACGATTTCCATGCATGGCCGTGCTGGCTAATTCTTTTTGGTTTAATGCATAAGACATCTCAGGAAGGCGGTGTGGGTAAAGGTGTTAGACTTCTGCTATGTGTGAGCTTGCAAAATTTTAGGGGGCCGTTTGGTTGAATTCAACTTTAAAAAAAAAAGAATAAAATAAATTTTATTAATATTCTTATAAAGTTTATTTAAGTTAAATCAAGTTTTAATTGAAATATGTATTTTAGTATGAGAATAAAATAAATTAAATCCATAAGATTTCTCATATTGAAAATTTTGAGGTTAATATTTTAAGAATTTTACTTGGGTTTTTAACTAAATTAAGTTAAATTATGGAATATGATTTTAAGCTAAATTTTATGTATATTTTTGAATTTTGAGTATTTAATTGAAAAGAAAACTTAAAAACTTTATGAGTTTACTAGAATTTACTAAGTAAATAAAACCTTAGTTAAGTTACGCACGTTTCTAAGAAAAGTAGTATTACACACTTACGTATAAATTTGATTTCTTGCTAGGGCCCCAAGATCTTGTCACCAGAGAATTATGAATTTTGGGAACGAGAACGAAGAGAGAGTTTTGTCGCGCCTAAGTCGAGGTGAGAGTGCTTAAGTATTATTTTGAACAGAAATGCATGAATCATGTTTTAAACTTGTTTTATATTCATGTTTTGAGGCGTACGTGTTAATTTGTGATAGTATAATCTTTTTATATTCAAATGCTGTGAGATTTTTCAAAAGCTGTTAGTACCTTTTGAAAAGCATCTGTTTGTGAAAGAAAGGTTTTGATAATATTATCGATATTATGAGATGTTGTACCTATGTGCCAAGTTATAAGAATTTTCGATCCCTTATATCTCGTTAGGGGAGATTTTTCGTGAAGAGGAACTTTTTGGCTTAAAGGATTTTCGGGTTTAGTCCCGGTTTATAGCACATACCACTCGTGCTTGGTGGAGAGTGGCCCTCATTTCATTATGTTACTATCTGTGGATTGAGAATTGAGATTACAATACTGTCGAAACTTTCAGTCGTGAGATTGACGACTACTTGGACACTGTTGGGTGTGGGTTGTGAATAAGACGATTTTATATTAAATTGTAACAGTATGGCAGGAATTGTACTTCTAAATTATGTGACAGTGAATTCAATGACCCGTGACTATTGAAGCTGAAAGATACTTTTGAAAAGTTTGAGTTGGTTCTTTATAATTTATGAGATTTTTGTGACGAGTAAATGCAGTATTTTATATCTCTTGTGACAAGTATGATGTTTTGAACGGAATGATTATTTTCTATCTTGTTTATTATAATACTAAGTATATTCTCCTGTAACCTTTGTGGTTGCAGATCACAGGAATGGCTAAAGTTGGATCACCACAGTCGTCAGGTTCATAGTCCCGAGCTCACAGGCAATTGTGGCTTTGTTTTAATCTTTTATTAAAAAGACCAAAAATATGAAGTTTTTATAAAGTATACGCCGATTTGGGTATACAGGATAACGTACCTTAGCATGTACAGTTATGTTGGTTCTTATAAATAAATAATTTCAGATTGATTAATATAAATACTCTTTTCATTGCTATAAATCACATTGATTTATGGTCCCTAGAGAGAGGGTGTGACATTTTGCTCATGTGTGACAAAAGATGCTTCTTCTCTCTCTCCTTCCTCTCCTATACATGGTCGTCATAGTAGGCGGCTTCGAGTTCATTGGAGACGACGGTGTAGGTGGCACCGGGGGAAGGGCGGCGGCAATGGTGGAGTGGTCAAAGGTGGAGGCATAGCCAATGGTGGTGGTGTAGAAGGAGGTGGTGCTGACGGCGTTGATGGAGGTGGCGCCGGCGGTGGAGATGATGAGGCTGCTCTTCTCTTTGAGGGAGGGGGTGTACCGGGTATGCCAGAGCACTTTGATCCTGTTGCTTACATTCCTCTCCGTCAACGATTGACGAGGCTCGAGATGAAGTAGTTCGTCCTTCCCGACATGGTGGACGAGCGCGAGCTTCTCCTTCGACACCGCGAGGAGCATCTCTCGACTGTGAATTTACCAATAAGCCGAAACCTTCTTCAAGAAATCGTTCATTACTTGTTTGCTTTGATATGAGAAAACACATGGTTGTTGGATTGGATACATTATCTTGGATATCAAACTTGATTGCATCAAACTAGGCTAGCTTGAACATTGAACTTGATTGACTTGGATTAGGATGATGTTAGATTTTGAATCGAATTAAAATTGAATTGAATTGAAATTGGGGTTGATTTCTGAATCAACCCCAATTTGATTTCAGATTTGATTAAAACGAGGATTGGAATGAGACAAGTTGAATCAGGTTGAACTTGAATTGAATTTTTGAGGTTAAACTAATTTTGAATTGTGTTGAGATGGAAACCATGTTGGACCAAATTTTAAGCCGAATTGAAACTAACTTGACATATGATTTGAGTTTGATTTTGAGATGAAAGTTAATTGAAGTTGAGTTTGAATGTCGGTTTGAAGTCGAGGTGGAATTTTGAATTGAATTGGATCGATTGAATCGAATATTTCTAAAATCCTGGCTTTGGTATTTGAGTTTTGTGTTGAAACAAATTGAGTTTAGTTTGAACTTGAATCGAATTAGATTTTGAATTTGAATTTGAATTTGAATTAAAGATTGAAGTAGGTTGAATCAGACCTTGGGTTGATTGCATTAACTGGATTTGGAACATTTTTTAAAAATCAAAACTAAGACTGGATTTTGAGCTTTGTTGTTAGAAGCTTGGATTAATAAATGTAGTTGAAAACGAATCTAGGAATTGAGATGGATTTGGTTTTGCTTCCTAAAGTTGAGACGAAATTGGGTTTGAATTTTGATCATGTGGACGACGATTTTTGTTGTTTGATTGATTTAGAGGATCTTTGAATCACCTTTGAATGCTCGGATTATCTCATGTAACATTTGTTAAACTCAAAATGGAATGGATGCCGGTTGCGTGGTTTTAAATTTGTGTTGAAAGATTTTAAATGAAAACCACTGATCTACTTATTTGGGGTTTAAAAGCTTGAGTTCATTTTCATGCCTACGGGGAAGGTTTCTTCAAAGTCAAGGATTGTACGTTTGCCTTAGATTGTGTTCTTTCATGTTTCAATATTTGATTAGTTCGCATCATCATGATATTTATCGTTTCTTTTTGTTTATCGATCTCATGTTTCTTTGTTTTGTTTTGTTTTAAGGGACGATCCGCATCCGTGGTTTTGGAGGTTCCGTCGATGTCCTGGAGTTGTACATTGCCCTTTCTTAGAGGGGATGGGAGATCGTCGACAGAGCTAGGTTCAGTCGGTTCATCACCACGTTGGAGGAGACTAGCAACAACCAGGTCTAGCTCACAGCGTTGGCAAAGATATGGTGGGACACCACCAATACATTCCATTTTCCTGCATTCGAGGCGACACTCACACCCCTCGACTTCGCACTCATTACTGGGATCTGGGTAAGCGACGACCCGATTCCCTTTTACCTCAACATCAGCCGAGGCCCTGAGGCTTTCACTTTCTTCCTTAGTCAGGTGCCCCCAGCCATTGACAAGGGGAGCATCAGACACACCTAGCTGAGGAAGACCTTCCGGGATTTCATCTGCTCAAAGGCCCGCCACTTCGAGTGGGTGGTGCATGCCTTTATTTTCTATATGTTTGGGATAGCTCTATTCCTGAACTTAGAGAATAGAGTGCACCTCCACTACGTCGCAGCGGTGGTAGCAATGGACAACATAGGCACATTCGACTGGGAGGAGCCGTCTTAGCTACCCTCTACGGCTATATGAGCGCTGCCACCCGGACCTCTGATTACAACACAGTCGACTACTGGCGCTTCTAGGAGGTATGCTTTTGTTCCTCTCTTGCTTCCTTTCTTATTTCCATATTTTTATATATGTCGAACTAATGATTTCTGATCTTTTAAAGCTCAGGGATTATGAGTTCCTCAACATGCGCTCGCCGGTGAACTCATGTGACGACCCCATCGTGATTCCCTGAGCGCTTCAATGGACGAGGAGATACCGAGGCACGAAGCCCAGTGGAAAGGATCTGAATGGGTATTGATATTTCCTTGACACCCTCATTACTAACTGAGTATACCTTATTTCCTCCTCGGTCTTCATTCCCTTTCTTCTCATATATACTACTTTCTAACACACTTTCTTGCCTTACAGGTTCGTTGGGATCTACGTGCCGGCCTGGAGGAGCGAGCCGATTCTGACATGAAGCGGAGCCGAGAGATTAGTAGGTCCCGTGTCTTGCTTGAGAGGCCATTCTGTAGAGAGTAATACCTCGGTGAGCACATCCGTGCTATGGCGGGGGTTGATGCTGCTACGTTGCTCGAGGGTGAGGATCGTGATTACGTGGTGTTCGCCTGAAAGAGGCTCATGCCAGCTATGGGGGTTCGTGCTGCTGCGCGATTGTTAGAGGCAATACTGTCAAGATCATTATTTTTGTAAATAATTTTTGGTAAAAAATTAACTGAAATGGAAAACGCCGAAATGAGCTCCAGATAAAATTTTTGACGAAGAACGATCAAAATAAAACCCGTGCAACCAAAATTAATTTAGAAGAATGCCTTCTGTCGATCTATTCTTCAATTACGATTTGATTCCGAGTTGAAACTCCAGTCAGATCTTCTACTGTATTCCCTTACGCGATCCTTGAACGTAACGTGGACTACGATCCTCCGAGAACTCGTACCGGCAAAATCCTAATATATTTAAGTCTCGAAAGACAAAAATAATATCATAATAATAATAATATATGAACTATCAATCTCAAACTGGTTCAGCCTAGCCGCGTATATATAGGGTTACAGCAGGGACCTGTGGAGTAATTATGAGTTAGACTTCTAGTGGAATACAAACACCTACTAAAGGTTTCTATAATTATGGAAAGACATGCAGCTGTTTCTGTAATTTTCATAAAATACTGAATTACAGTTCACACAACTAAAGAACTATAATTGCACTCTAACCCATAATCTCAAGACCTTCTTGCATTGAGCTCCTGTTATTAAATGCTTACCATTTTTTTTCGCGTTAAGATTCTTGATACCCGTCAATTAAATTTAATTACTGACAATTTAATTTAATCGGCATCTTGATGTTCCTTAAACCCTTCCGCTTAATTTATTTGACCACCGGATAATTAAATCCACCTGCAGGGTTTGGCCTAGTCAAAACTTATAAATATCCTTAAGAGAGTATCGTCAATCTCGATTGTTTAGGACGTAGATTCCGTCAATAAATAATATTTTCCATATAAATAATACCGCTATTCAACTCACCGAAATATAGACCCATATACGATTGCACCCTCTAATGACTCAAAACAACGAATTTTAAATATATGCAAATCAATAATTATTTCTGGATTAAGAGAATAAGCACTATTCATAATAACCTTGGGGTGTGAATTAATTTATATAATCAGTACAAAATTAATTACCCCAAATATTCCGTTCAATACACACAAAGTGTACTGGCACAGAGAGTTGGAATAATAGACGACGCTATTATCTGTTCCCCATAACCAAGACAGGTCTACTAAAACTCTGTGCCACCGTCGTATCGATAGTATGTCCATTTTCATCTAAACTGTGAACATAAAACTTATATTTTGCAAAAATTTAAAATTTGATCTTCTGTGTGTAAGCCGTACTCTATACACCAGATTAAATACTATACATAATATTTGATATCCATGCATAACAAATAAATGATATGCATACATTTCTCATAAAGATTCTCATAAAATAAAAAATTAATTTTATTAAAATAAAATTAAATACTAAAAATAGGATTTTTAGTATACCAACCCTAACAGCGGGGTTCTCTTCCTGTTGCCCTTGATCCTGCTAGAGCAGCCTATCCCGAGATTTCCTGGATAGTGGACACGTTCGTGGATGGGAATCTCCAGTAGATCGAGATCCCTCAGCCGATAGCACAGGAGTTACGCCTTTCACCCGGCGTAAAGCAAATATAACATCCTTTCTTTTCTTCTTTTCTTCTTTCCATACTGCTGGTGCTGATGTAACTCTTTCCTTGATAGCTTCCTTGGGAGTGGGGTGACCAGTGCCTCCAGCTCATCACTAGCATGAGGGTGCTGATTCGCCGATAGGACAGTGCCTTATGGACCCACGGTATGTAGCCACCTACTGCTCCCTGAGGTGGCCCTGCTATGGTATGCATTCTTCCTTGCTTCTTTTACTTTCTACACTTTCATTTATGCCTTTATATACTGTCTGCTGATATGATCCTCTCTTCTTGCAGCACGATTGGGGTAGAGGCCCGAGAACTCGCAGAGGTCGTGTGGTGTCAGCTGCATCTTCAATTCAGACCTCTGCTTCTGCTTCATCATCTAGAGCTCAAACTCCGAGTGTGGTGCATACTATTGACAGCTCGGAAGAGGAGGAGGAGGAGGAGATCGGCTCGACAGTGGGATCGTCATCCCAGGGAGCATACGTGGTCCGGAGGACGAGGACCCGGTGGGAATAACCCCCATCTCTGTTGCTTTTCTTCCATTTTATTATCTTATACACGGAGGCCTACATGTCTATTCTCTTGTTTGGGCCTTTGCGCCCGCTAATACACACTCTTCATGCATTGCACGTTCATATTACTTCTGATGGATAGGCCTTCGAGCCTTTGGTTTACATTGTGGATGCTTTACTGATTATTGATTTTATACGAAAAACATGTTTCTTCCCTTAGTCTTTCATTTATGTATGATGTATGGTTTGTGAATTGAATACTTGCTTGCGAGTCCATTTCTACTTGTTGCGAGTTGTTACAGAATCTTGACAAGGATTTGGGTATGTTAACGAAGAAGGGAGATGCTGTCAAATTTTTTGCAAAAAAAAGGTTGCGGCTGTGAGGAAAAATCTTGTGGCCGTGATGCTTGAAAGTGGCAGCCTGCACTAACGTAGGAAAAAGTTTGCGGCTAGGTGTTTTGGAGTTCACAGCCATGAATTTTAGTGGCGGCCATGACAACTAGACATGACGGTCGTGAGAAAAAGCTGATGGCCGTGAAAGTTTTTTGGCGCAAAACACAGGGTTGATTATGTGGTTTCCCCCCCTTTTTTAGCTCTATAAAAGGGGCCTTTGGTCTAGATCCCACTGTCTGAAATATTATTTATCTTCTTTGTCTTTCCATGGCTCATTCTTACAGCAACTCCCTATTGCCTTAGATGTGTGAGTTCTCCTCAATTGAGTAAAAGAACATCCTCAACTTTAGTTTAGATGCATTATTCTCTTTAAGAATCATGAGGATCGATTGGCATCTTTTGAGAGGGGCTACCCAACTGTGGGATCTCGATGTGCACGTGTTCCATTTCGGGTATGAGGACCTGTGCCCGATGGTGGAGGACTTTTTTACCATTCTTGAGATCTCGTCCCGACATGAGGTCATAAATTCTACTCCCTTCTCAAGTCTAAAGGACTAGTTGATGCAGCTTTGCGACTACTCCAAACGTGAGGCGTCGCTTATCACTCATGATGGATTTCTTGATGTGGCTTAGATCATCGACCGTTTCAGACCATGGGGTTCTCTCTTGCTTATTTCTCTTTTCAGCTCCAGCGTTGCTACGCTCTTTGCATCTGTTTACTAGCCCATTTTTCCTTGGGACCTTATGATGGATGGGCTAGTTCTTCTCTGGTGGACGTAGCTTATCAGATTCACGAGGGCCGGGACCCCGTTCCACTAGTCCTTGTTGAGGCACTTCTCGGTCCTAACGCAGTCCATACTGAGAGTGCCCCTTACTTTGTGGGCAGTGCCTTACTACTACAGGTATTCACTCAGCTCTCATTTTTTTATATTGCTTTCTTTATTTTTTCGCTCAGTGTCAGGGTTGCTATACTGAAAATCATATTTTTAGTATTTAATTTTGTTTTAATAAAATTAGTTTTTTATTTTATGAGAATCTTTATGAATAATGTATGTATATTATTTCTTTAATTTTATGCATGAATGTCTAATATTCTGTATAGTATTTAATCTGATGTGTAGAGTACGACTTGGACACAAAAGATCAAATTTTAAGTTCTTCAAGAATATAAGTTTTATATTCACAATTTAGATAGAAATGAACATACTATCGGTATGGCTGTAGCACAGAGTTTTAGTAGGCCTATCTTGGTTATGGGGAATAGATAATAGCGTCGTCTATTATTTCGACTCTATATGCTAGTACACTGTGTGTTTTGAACGAGATACAATGGGGTAATTAATTTTATACTGACTATATAAATTAATTCACACCCCAAGATTATTATGAATAGTGCTTATACTCTTAATCTTGAAATAATTATTGATTTACGTATATTTAATATTCATTATTTTGATTCATTAGAGGGTGCGATCTTACATGGATCTATATTCCCGGTGAGTTGGATAACGGTATTACTTATATTGTGAATATTAATTATTAACGGAATTCACGTCTCAAAGATCGGGATTGACGATACCCTTTTAAGGAAGCTTATAAGTTTTGACCGGGCCAAACCCTACAAGTAGATTTGATTATCCAAAGGTCAAATAAGTTAAGCAGAAGGGTTTAAGGAATTTCAAGACGCTGATTAAATTAAATTGTCAGTAATTAAATTTAATTAGAGAATATTAAAAATTTTAACGTGGGAAGAAATGTTAAGCATTTAATAACAAGAGCTCAATACAAGATGGTCTTGAGATTATGAATCAGAGTACAATTATAGTTCTTTAGTGGTGTGAACTGTAATTCAGTATTTTATGAAAATTACAAAAATTGCTGCATGGTTTTCATAATTACAGATACCGCTATAAAGTTTGCTTAATTACAAAAATCGCTGATGGGTGTTTGTATTCCACTGAAAGTCTTACTCATAATTACTCTACAGGTCCCTACTATATCCCTATAAATATGCAGGTAGGCTGAACCAATTTCATAGCTTGTCTTAAAGATTAAAACTGTCCATGTTCTGTCGGTACAAGTTCTTGATAGATTGTAGTTCACACTACATTCAAGAATCGCATAAGGGAATACAGTAGACGATCTGACAAGAGTTTCAACTCAGAATCAAAAACGTAGTTGAAAACTTGACTGATAAAATGTATTCTTCTAAATTAACTTTGGATGCACGAATTTTAATGTTGATCGTTCGACATCAAAAGTTTTATCTAGAGCACGTTTTGGGGTTTGGCCGTCCAGTTAATTTTTTACCAAAAATTATTTGCAAAAATAATGATCTTGACAGTTTTGCCTCCAACAATTGGTATCAGAGCTATTTTATTTTTTGTTTACGGTTATCGGGGCCGGGTAGTTTTAGAACTGTGCTAACTTGATTTTGTAAGCGTTCTAATCCTAATTTTATGATCATCATATTATTATTCATGTTTGATTGAATGAGTTTGTATGATGATTATTTATTTATTTTTTAATCACAGGGTTAACCGTGATAGATCGAACGTGAGTTTTCGGGACATAAGATCGATATAATAGCTAGTTATTATTTTTTAAATATATGTTTAGATTATTTAAGAACAGATTAAATATCCAAGAACATGAAGAACAGGCGGCGGCACTGACGGTGATTTTGGAAGTTTCGGGCCATGAATCGCGGTGGTTTTTCCATAGTTTTTTGACTTATTTTTCAACAATTTTTTCTGCACTTTTTAGGCTTAAAAATAGTATTAAAACTGTCTTGAAAACATAAAAAAACTGCATAAAAAATAGCCTTGTCGGCGGCACCACCGGCAGCAGTTTTGGGCCATTTTTCAATTGTTTTTTCAACGTTTTCGAGACTGTTTTTGAACAGGTTTTTGGCATAAAGAAGCAGTAAAATATCACTGAAAAAAAAGTCCCAAAAGTGGGAAAAAATTAGGCCAAATAGTGCCAAAAAAAATCTAGGCAGTGGCGGCTGCAGCAGCCTTCGGGACTAGTTTTTGGAACTTTTTCGGACTATTTTCGAGGCATTCTTCGAAGCAACGAGTGACTGGATATTTGAGTAATTTTTCTATAAAAAAAATAAGCGTGAAAGAACCACCGAAAAAAGTCCAAAAGGGCAGTAGAAGCTGGCGGCACGGGCGGCTGGCGGCGACAGGCTATTTCAGGCAGTGTTTTGGTTTATTTCTTAGGTTATTTTTGAGCAAATTTTTTGGCAGGAAATATTATTTTTTGAGGTATTTTTTGGTATAAAAGCGTTGAAAACAGAGTACGGACGAGGCAGCAAAAGCCGCCTAAAGTCGGCGCCTAGGGGCGGCATGATGGCCGGTGGTGGTTTGGCTCTCCTGGGCTGTTTTTATCGTATTCTGATATGTTTGAAAACTGATATGTGATACACTTGTATGTCAAAGTGTATCAGGGAAGCCTAATCCAATCAGGATATAGCAATCTAACAGGAAAGAGAATTATTACAGCTTATCCTCTGCAGGAGACTAAAACATTTCAGTATTTCACTTTGATCATAAAATCGGAATATATGCATATCGTGTTTATATATATGTACTGCATGGATGATTGCATATTTGTTTTATTTATTCTGTTAATTTAATTAATTTTAAAATTTAGTTTTAATTAAAATATTTAATAATAAAAAATAAAATTAAGTTTTTTTAATTAATTAATTTTAATTAAATAAATTTTTTTAGATATTTTATTTTTTACAAAATATCACGTTTAAGATGATTTTTCATAAAATCAGATATCTTGAAAGAACGTGAGAATTAATTTCAGATTTTGAATTAATTAAATAGAAAATATGTTTAATTGAAATAAATTATTATTTTTTAAAAAATATACAACGAAAAATAATACAAATAAATACCTTTAATCACTACCTTAGCTGAAAAGTTAAAGAAAAAACTGTACATTTATTAAATTTTATTTGTTAAGCATTTAAACACAAAAAGTTAGTTTGACAAACCGAAAACTTTGGAATCGTGTACACAGAAAAATGTTTGATTCTTTTAGATCGTGTGATTTTTAAAATTAATAAATTTATTTTAATTAAACGGATTTTTATAATCCTAAAAAATATTTTAAAAATCTAAGTGAGAGAGGAAATTTATTCACAGATAAATCCCACGGTCTCCATCACTAGTTTGTAAACAATGCAATTAAACCCTACATGTTGGCAATAAGGCTTTTCTCCCCATCGGACAAATTAATTGCGGTATCGCCAGTACAAACCTCCTTTAAGGATAATTCTAGATAATTGTTAGTGTGAATCATTTCTCTATTTAAAGGATTCATTGTGAAACGATTAATTTGTAATTAGGTGATTTTTAACAATTAGTTGTATATAATAGTATCATCTCCATCTAAGTCACTGCTATTATATACTGGACCGAAACTATGAAAGTTATTTAATTTTACTTAGCAGAGTCAGTTACCTAGATAGTAAAATTAATAAGAATTGGCATGTCTAGTCATACGATGAATAATAGACGTCCACTCATCGAGGCATACTATTCACAAGGTACCAGGCTACTGGTGAATTAATTTTAAAATGCTAGAGAGAGCCAAATTAAAATAAATTTAAAATTTTGCTCATCATAATTAATGATATTTTTAATTATGTGATTCTCATGATTAAAATAATTTTCAACATACTTGCTTTAATACTCAAAGAAAACAAATTTACAGGACCAAATTTTGTTAAAGCAACTTAAAATTGCTTTAACTACCAATGGTATTCCTTCAATACTAAGAAATGTGTTTGTTTCTGAAAAGGTTTCTTCCTTTGGGCTGAAAGGCATGAAAAACAAAAAGGTTCAGAAACAAGGTGGCAGAATTTCAAAGATAGTTAGTGTGCCAAGAACTGATGTGAAAACGCCGAACAGCAGATGTTTTCATTGCAACTAGACCCAGCGCTGGAAAAAATAATGTCCAGTTTTTCTCAGTAAGCAGAACAAGCCGGGTAATTTTTGTTTACTGGTTGTGAAAACATATTTAGTGGTGTTATCCACCAGTACATGGTGTGTAGATACGAGAGTTACTAATCATGTCTGCAATTCATTGCAGGGGTTCTAGGAAACCTGACAACTTAGTGATTAGGAGATTTACCCACATATGGGCAATAATACGAAGGTGACAGCAATTGCAGTAGGAGATGTCATTCTAAGTTTTACTAGAGGTCGGGATTTAATATTGAGAGATTATCTTTATGTACCTTCCATTTAAAGGAATTTAGTTTCCGTTTCTAGATTGGTTAAAGGCAGATATTTAGTTTATTTTAATAACTCTGTGGTTATTAAAGATAATAAATGGGTTATCTGTTCTGGTACATTAGTGGATGATCTTTATGTTATTACTCTAATCTCTCCTACACTGCAACTAACTTAAATGAACAACACATCTAATTTACCATATAAGAGAAAGTTTCCTTATTTAATGAATTAAACGTTTCTTTGGCACTTACGCTTGAGTTATATTAATCTAAAAAAGATAAATAGACTGATAGCACATGGACCTTTGAGTTCATTGGAAGTGTAGGCACTTCTAGTCTATGAATCTTGCTTAGAGGGTAAGATGACCAAGAGACATTTTTCGAGCAAAATCTATAGAGCTAAAGAACTATTTGAGTTGGTTCATTTTGATATGTGTGATCCTATGACAATCTAGCCTAGAGGTGGCTTTGAGTACTTCGTCAGTTTCATTGATGACTACTCAAGGTATAAATATTTTACTTGATGCACCGTAAGTCTGAATACTTTAAAAAATTTAAAGAATTCAAGACGGAGGCAGAGAAGCGTCTAGGTAAAAGTATCAAATCACTATGATCCGACCGTAATGGAGAATACCTCTTTGGAGAGTTTAGGGACTACTTGTCATCAGAAGAGATTATATCACAGTTGACTACACATAGCACTTCACAGCAGAACGGTGTAGCAGAAAGAAATAATAGGACTCTTATAGAAATGATAAGGTTCATGATGAGTTATTCAGGATTACCCGATTCATTTTAGGGACTCGCTTTAGAGACAATAGCTTATATTCTGAACTTGGTACCTTCTAAGCCAGCACCTTCTACTCCCACAGAATTGTGGACCGGGCGTAAGCCTAATTTGAAACATATTCGGGTAAGTTGGAACCGATGACAGAAATCTATTTCTTTGTGAGGTATCCCAAGGGAACGAATGGTGGTGTATTTTATAATCTTAAGGATCAAAAGGTCATTGTTAACACCAATACCCGATTCTTGAAAGAAGATTATACTATGGATCACAGGCCGAATAGCAAAATTGTTCTAGAATAACTAAGGGGAAATACTAGTAGAACAGAAGAGGAACCACAAATCACTGATATTCCATTACCTTGTCGTAATGAGAGGATTATCGGGACAGGTGCAAATCAAAAACATGGTGCTGATGCACAGAGTTCAGATTCTGCAAAGCATGTTATTGCTAGTACACAGACACGGGTAGTGCCTCATCGTAGTGTGAGGGTGTAGACACCCCAATTTGACCCCGCCTAATCTTAGGTGAATTTGATGATAAAAATGATTAGAATAGTGCCTCAGTACGATCATCGGGAAATGATCTAAGCTCGGTAATTGAACCCAATCATCAAAACCTTCAAACCAATGAAATCTTTTTGAACCACCAACTCCAATGTAGCGACCGCCAATAGAACAATTTGGAAACTTTCACTTTTTGTGGCGACCACCATGTTCATTGTGGCGACCGCCAATAGAACTATTTGAAAACTTTCACTTTTTGTGGCGACCGCCATGTTCATTGTGGCGACCGCCAATAGAACCTCTTGAAATCCCTAGCCCAAATTGGCGACCACCACCTCCAACATGGCGACCACAAACTTGCATTGTGGCGACCGCCAATAGAAGCTCTTGGAACCTTTTCAAACATGGTGACTGCCAACTCATGACCTGGCGATCGCCAACTTCAAATGGCCTAACGTATCCCAAAATGTGTTAGCATCTCATTGGTTGAAGAATTCTATAAATACCGTACTCTAGCGTACATTTTCAGGACAGATTTTTAGAGAAAAGTGTAGAGAGAGAAGCACTATTGAGTAGCCGAGCAATTCGAGCCCCGACGCCAAAACCCTGCTGAAATGCTGAGAGCCGAACCCCCGATGCCGAAGTTCTGAAACCCTAGTTTGGATCATCACTTGAGAATCGAATTGCCCATTGCCATTCCCCGATTCGAGCATTCCTTAGCAATCCAGATATCTCGTTTGGATCCCCGATCCTTCTAACTCCATTCCCTCTCTTTTGGAGTGATCTGATTAAATTCAATTTCAATTCACATATTTCTTTCATTTACATAGTTAATCTGGTTTGTTTCATGTAATTTGGTTATTTTCTTTAATTCCTTAGTTATTAATTTCTTTACATTTCACACTTAACACATTGTTACTTTTTTTTATTAATTTATTAAATAGTGTCAATATGTTTTGACAATTACAACTTGTTAATGTTGTTAATTGTTATAATAATACACTTACATTTATATAGATATAGTTGTCAATAATATATTCATATTTGATAATTAAAAAGTTATATTTAATTTCTTTCATTTTTATGATTAGTTTCTTTAATAGTGTTACATTTTATTCTCTTTTGTTTTATTATTTTATTATGCTTTTCTTTTGATATTAGTTTAATGTAATTTTTTTAATATCTTTATTTTTCTTTTCTCTTTTTTTTAGTATTAGTTTAATATTCTTTTTTAACACTTAAATTTTTTTCTTTTCCTTTATTATTAGCTTTATTCTCCTTGTAATGTATCATTTTATTTTATTTTATTATTAGCTTTATTTTTTTATAACATTTTTTTTATTCTTTTATTTTGTTAAACTCAAAAATCATAAGAAAATAGGTCTTTTAGGTTAATTTTCACTTTTAAATAGTAGTATAACTTTCTCTTTTAATAATAATTGAAACTCATTTGTTCATTTCGTTTTATTTTTATTCTTATTTTTAGTTTTGTTCAAAAATATAAAATAAGAATAGCTAGATTTTCTTTTTATTAGTTTAATAGTATTTTCTAACCTTTTTGTTTATTTTAGCTCTCTTTTGCAAACTTTTTCTTTAATCCTTAGGTGTTCTCCTGTCTTCCTTTTTATTTTAGTTATTTTTATACAATTTGACAGCATGCATGATAGTTTTTTTTTTTATTTTATTTTATTTGAAAGAATGTTTAAATTAGTTTAGAATTTTAATAATATTATTAGCAAAGCTCATGTTCATTTTTAGCATATTTGGTTTTAAAAATTTTTAGCATATTTTTGCTCTTTTATTTGAATTATGCTAGTTTAGGTTATTTTAATAATATCGCATGTGGGAGTGCTCCATGTATCCTTTAACTAAAAATTGCATGTCGTAGGACTTAAGATTTTTATTTCTTTATTTGTTTTGATTGAAATTCTATACACATAGGTTATGTATTTTTTGTATTTGATTTTAAATATTCTCTTTTTACCTCTACTTTCTTTGTTTGGATACATTTGAGAAATTTTATTAAAGAACCAATAATAATTAGTAGAGACTAACCTTAGGGTTGGGCGAACGGGGTACCTAACACCTTTTCCTATTCGTATCTTTGCTCCCGAACTTTTTTCTCTGATTAAACGTTTTAAAAATCAGTAGACATTTTTGTTTTTCTTGATTTTTTTCAAAAATCAAGTAGTGACTCTATTATTTTCAACAAAATGAGATTTTTATAATTTAATTTTCAAGGTGTTAAAATATTTTCCAAACATCCATTGAATTTCCTTATTTTTGAACATTTTCAAAACCTCAAAATTTTGACGCCACAGTATTTTCTGGCAACTCCGCTGGGGACTGGTTTATAAAATTAAATAAAAGAGCTAGATTTGAAAACATCATTTGTTCTTAATAAGAATTTCTCATTTGTATTCTCGCATGCATGTGCATTGTTCTTCACACCCCCTACCTGGTCGACTCGATGCCCCGATCATTTATCTGTTTCAGGGATGGTTGGGAAGGCGGGCAAGCCTTACTGACTGTACGCTTTTATAGATGCAGTAAAAGAGTTTGGGTGTACCATTTGACCATGTCCTGCACCACTCTAGGCATGGGAGGTATATACTCGGCTCTATTCAAAAGATACCCTGTTCGATTGACAAAAATCGGCCTTTTTGCATATAGTAGCTTAGAACCCTCTATTCGGTGCTGCTAACCCTAGTAGAATCATGTGTTTTGTTAATTGTATATTTTGATTGCGTTTGTTATGATTGTTCGTTTAGGCTAGTTTCTTTTTTGGGTTCGGCACAGGTCATCTGTTATCCTTTGATTAAGCTAGCTTTTCGCCTTCGGGTTCTTACCTGAGTTTTGTTCTTCACCTTGTTTAGTTATCATGCCATAGTTTTCTTTTCGGGGTTATGCCCATGCTTTTCTTTGAAGCCTCTAGGATAGTTTCTCTCTCTTTTGGGTTCTTCCCGAGTTGTTAGTTTCTCCCCCGCTTTTGTTTAGACTCGCTTTCTTCGAACCTTTGTTAAACCCATGTGAGCTAGTCTTGCTTTCCTACCAGAGTGCTACCCATTAAAATTCTAGATCAAATCGGTCTTTTGAAGATTAGAAATGTTTCCTTGCCGAAATGCCGCCCATTTCTCCTTTCAGATGAACCTTCTCTCTAAAATTTAGTTGATCCCTTTTTTAGCTATCATTCTGATTTTTGGGTCATCCTGTTGTTACGCTGCCAGTATGAGCCCGGCAGGGGCATTGTTTCAGCATCCATGATTATTTGCCTATGATTTGTTATTTTGGGTATCTAGAATGTCTGCTATCTGTCGTCAAAATTCTTGTCTGAAAAGTATTTAATACTGGTTATTCTGCTTTTGGGATCCAGGTTTTCTTCGGATTTAGATCATTGAGTTGGGAAGAATACAGTCGATACGCGTCTGGGCAAGATTAGGGTCAGGCAGACTCTATAGAATATCTAAACAGCCAACTAAGTTATCGAAAATGGCCAAGAATGAAGTTAACTTGACAGCTCTGATTGGAGCTATTACTGAGATACGGAGAG
The DNA here is from genome assembly GCA_032360265.1 of Heliamphora ciliata. NCBI lineage: Eukaryota > Viridiplantae > Streptophyta > Magnoliopsida > Ericales > Sarraceniaceae > Heliamphora > Heliamphora ciliata. The sequence goes on from JAUMHN010180135.1 coordinate 18,019, forward strand.
CTGTGGAGCAATAAACCCAAGCTCAAAACCAATGTTAGGCCCGTTTGCCAGGTACCAACGGATAGTCGAAAGATACAAACGAGAACGGTAAAGACTTTTAGGACAATAACCAAGGATAGGAGGCACCGTAAGTTGTTGTGCGACCCCAGGTCCCCCGCCCGATTGTGGTAGAGGAAGAAATTACTGCCCAATCAAAAGAGTCCGCATTGGTAGAAAAGATTGATCGAATAGAAAAGATACTGAGAAAGGCAAAGGGAGTGAAAGAATACATGCTAGATGTAAGCGGTTTGTGTTTATTCCCAGATGCCAAACTACCCAAAAAATTTAAAATGCCAAAGATGGAGAAGTTTGATGGCACTGGAGACCCCCGGATTCATCTGAGGATGTATGTTGGAACTCTCTCCCCCATGGGGATTAACGATCAGCTCAAGGCCCAATTGTTCCACCGATCACTTTCTAGGGCAGCACAAAAGTGGTTCGTTTCTTTGGAAGTGGCTAAGACTAGAACTTATGAAGATATAGCCGATGCATTCATCAGTCAGTATAACTATAACGTCCAGCTGGACGTAACCACCCGAGAGCTAGAAATGACTCGTCAGGAGAATCAAGAATTATTTGTTGATTTCCTGACCCGGTGGAGGGGCAAAGCCGCCAAGATGATGAATCGGCCCACTAAGAAAGAACAAGTGAGAATGATAGTGAAAAATTTACAATCCGCTCTAAAGTGTTACCTCATCACACAGCCACTCTCTATCTTTGAGCAGCTATTTGACGCTTGATACAGATCAAAGACGCCATTCAATTTGGAGATATTGAGAAATCAAAACCCAACCAGAAGCTAAGAAGGACCTTCCCTACAAACAACCAAAATCAGTTTGCTGTTACCAACCTCATGTCCTATTCGAATGAGGTAAACCTCTTGAACCCTTCTTCCTCTACCCAACAACCAGGCCACAATCAGAAAACAAGCAACAGTCAGTAGGCACAACAACGGCCAAGGAGAGTCTTCACTCCCCTTAATATTTCACTAACCACAGCCCTGAATCAACTTATTGAGAAAGGTCTCATCAAGTTATTGGATCCCATGCTGGTGCCTGGTCCCTGGTCCCCTTCCCCCGAGATATAATGCTTCGTAGTATTGCGCTTATCACCAAGGTCACAGACATCTGATTGATAAGTGTATGAGATTGCGTCACGAGATCCAGGATCTCATCAATAACAAAGTGATTCCTCTACCATCTGCTGCTCCAAAGCCGAATGTCACAACTAACCCTCTGCCAAACCATGCCAAGTAGTCTGGGGTAAACTGCATAACTCTAGGATGGCCAGAAGATCCAAGTCAGTATATCTGTTCGGTGTATCTGCCACGCCCTCATGTTTCAACTATCGAGGATCAAACAGCTTGCTCACTGATTGTGAACAAAAACGGTTGGGATATGATGGAGGAGTGGAATGATGATGCTTGAGAAGGATATCAGGAAGCAAGTCAAGCTAACCAACAGGAAGAAGAGGAACACAATGAGAAAGACAACTGGCAGCTGGATTATCCAGCACGACCTTATGGGTTTGGCCACGTGCTTGATGGCATTACTCTTTCCTAACTTTTTGAGTTGGAGGTATATGTCGATGAGATGCAATCCTATTGGTTAGTGAGGGTTGTGCTGAAATCAGATGGGATTGAGTGGACTGACTTTTGGACTGCTCAAGAATAACACGTGGAGTACATCGGAGAAGACATCTAAGAAGAGGTTGATAACATGTGGGCCATTGAGGATGACGAGGAAAGAAAAGGGAGAGCAACGGTTAGTGATTTAAATGATTTGTGGGCATTTGAAAGCCCTTTGTGCATAGATGAAGTAAGACAGACCGAAAGTACAATACCAGGATAGTGGAATCCCGAGAACGATGTGGAACATCTAACCAGGAGTGGATAGCATTTCAAGCTGACTTAGTTGAAAAAAGGGCAGTCAAGCAGGAAATAGAAGGAGAAAGAACAAGAAGAAGAGGATGATGTTGTGCTGAAGCAGCTTAAAAAGATACAGGCTAATGTTAGCATTTGGAGCTTATTGATGGCCTCACATAAACATAGACAAGATGTGCTGAAGGTCCTGAACAAAGCCAGTGTTTCGATAGATGCGACCCCAGAGCAACTCGTTAGGCTCATTCTGCTAGCTGCAAAGCCAAAAGTCATTTCCTTTTCTGATAAGGATCTGCCAACAAAAAGAAAGAATCATAACAAATCCCTGCACATAACCGTTAAATGCTTAGAAAAGTGGGTCCTGGTGACTCTTATTGATAAGGGTCCGCGTTAAATGTCTGTCTGCTTAGAACAGCAGTTTGCTTGGGACTAAAGTCGAAACATTTCACACCTAGTAATCAAGGAGTTCGGGCCTATGATAAAATGAGGAGAGATGTGCTAGGCCTGGTATCATTCACGTTATTAGTAGGGCCTCTGGAGACATCGGTTGCATTTCACGTACTGGATGTATCGGCTTCTTTTAACCTGTTGCTAGGCAGGTCATGGCTGTATGACCCGAACGTCCAGGTAGTGCCATCAACTCTTCACCAAAAGCTGAAACTAATAAAGAATGGGACAGTTCTGACTATCTATGGAGAAGACAGTATTCAACCCCCAAGAGGAGAAGGCTCAACTCTCTTGGAGGTTCAGCATGGTGAAGGGGATGTGTCGCTAAGTAGCTTCCAATTCGATAAAGCGCAGACTGTGCAGGTGCTATTGAATGAAGAAGAGATGCACATTAACCCAAGAGCAGTTACAATGATGAGGCAAATGTCCTATTTCCTGGGCATGGGACTAGGGCGTAAGAAGCAAGGAATTCCTTAACCTATCCAGGTATTGCTAGCTTCTCACTGTTTTGGTCTCGGATACAAATCGATAGAAGAAGATTTGGAAGGGCCTAAAAGGGGACGAAAAGCTAACTACTCAGGAATTCTCAACGAGTACTTTATCAAAGAGGGAGAAGATTTCCCGTACTGTGGCTTCCCGGAGCCATGGATCGATGAAGAAAGCAACCAGAAGTTGCCAGGGCTAGAAATCTTCTTCGGCCATCAACTATCCGATACGGAAGAAGATGAAACAGTGAAAGGGGGAGAAGGAAAGAAGATCCAAGAAGAAGATTGGGCAGACAAGCTTGATGGAATCAATATGGGAGTGTTGTTCAATGAAAAGATGGCACAGTTGCACGTAACTAACCCAGACTATTTCATGATGGGCTTCAGCGCACCAACCGATTGCACTAAGCTCATTGTCGATGCGGCTGCAAAGTGAAGAACTGGATCTTAGAGTCTTGTGATGTGCAGGTTATCTGTCCTAAGTCTAAGTCTAAGTTAGAGTCTGCAGTTGAGGGCACGTCTGTTTGTGCACCTCCTCCTGTTTGTGCTTTCGAGTTGAGGGCACGCTTTTCGATGATTTTGAATTCGACAGGAATATCCCCCAAAGAAATAAAACTTTTAATAAAAAGAGAAAAAAAAAGCGCGCCCAACCAGTAATTGACGAAACTTTATCAATAAATCTGGGTAATTAAACTAACCCACAAAATGTACAAATTGGTTCTTTTTTATCCTTAGTTGAATGTGGATAATTAATAATTTTATTAAAAAAATTCAAAGACGTATTTGCATGGTCTTACGAGGATATGCCCGAAATTGGTCCCGACATTGTCCGCCACCATATCCCCTTGTACCTTGATGCTAAGTTGGTCAAACAAAAGTTGAGATGGATCTGGTCAGAATGGGCTTTGAAGATCAAAGAAGAAGTTGTCAAACAGATCAACGTTGGATTCTTGATGGTAACTAAGTATCCAAAGTGGGTGGCTAATATTGTTCCAGTGCTGAAGAAAGACGAACGCATCCGGGTATGTGTAGATTTTTGAGATCTCAACAAGGCTCGCCCGAAAGATGATTTTTCTTTACCTCACATCGACGTTTTGGTAGACAGTACAACGAGGCATGCTTTGTTGTCATTCATGGACGGCTTCTCCAGATATAACCAGATTCTGATGGACCCCGAGGATAAAGAAAAGACGACATTCACTACACCATGGGGCACCTATTGTTATCGTGTAATGCCATTTAGTTTGAAAAATACAGGGACAACCTATCAGAGGGCTGCCACTACTTTACTGCTTGACATGATACATAAGGAGGTTGAAGTGTATGTGGATGGCATGATAGTCAAGTCCAAGGACCGAGATGGCCACATCGTAGCACTGTAAAAATTTTTTGGAAGAATTTAAAAATACAAGATGCGGCTCAATCCACAGAAGTGTGCCTTCAGGGTAACCGTCGAAAAGATGCTTGGGTTTATGATCACTCAACGGGGTATCGAAGTGGATCCTTCAAAGATTAAAGAAATCTTAGAAATGCCTCCTCCAAAGACCGAGTGATAAGTCAAGGGCTTTCTGGATAAAATACAGTTCATCAATCGGTTCATCGCAAAATTGACAACTACCTGTGAGCCACTCTTCCATCTGCAGAAGAAAGGAGTCGAGTTCGAATGGGATAAAAAATGTCAAGGCACCTTCGATGTTGTGCATCAGTACCTGTAGAATCCACCTGTTCTAGCTCCTCCCGAACCTGATTAGCCACTGATTCTCTATGACTAGTTCAGCTATGGGATGTATGTTGGCACAAGAAGATGAAACTAGAATCGAAAAGGCTATTTACTACTTAAGAAAGAAGATGACAGGGCCAGAAATACGATACACACCACTGGAAATGACGTACTGGGCTTTGGTTTAGGCTTCCCAGAAACTGAGGCATTACATGTTGTCTTTCACGGTGAATATCATCTCCCGGATGGACCTGTTGAAGTACCTGTTTGAGAAGCTGGCACTAACAGGAAGGTTGGCTTGATGGTTGCTGTTGTTATTAGAGTTCGATCTCAGATATGTCACCCGAAAGTCAGTCAAGGGTAGAGGGGCGGCAGAATTCTTGGCCGACCAACCAGTGGAGGGGGTGAGGATATAGAGTTCCAATTTCTTGACGAACAGCTGATTAAAGTCAAGGATGACAAGTGGACTCTATATTTTGATGGCGCATCCAATCAATATGGCTATGAAATAGGAGTCCTTGTCACTCCTGACGAATCACACGTCCCATTATCTTTGAAGCCCAATTTTGAAGTTACCAACAATCAGACTGAGTATGAAGCATATTTAGCTGGATTGGAGGCAGCCTTAGAATTAGGAGCAAGGAAGCTAGAAGTCATCGGAGACTCGACACTAGTGGTTTCACAAGCAAGAGGAGAATGGAAGGTCAGGGATGTGATATTGATTCTCTATCATCAAAGTTGGAGAAGCTTATACCATGTTTCTAATCAGTGATCTTTACCCATGTGCCAAGAGTACAGAACAAGTTCGCCGACGCGCTGGCCACCTTAGCATCCATGATTGACATACCATTCGGGGTCAAAATGAGGCCCTTGATAATTGAACAGAAAAGAAAGCCGACATACAAAACGACGGCCGCGATCGAGGAAAGCACTGACGAACTTCCATGGTATTTTGACATCCAGAACTTTGTGGAGAAAGGAGAATACCCCAAGTTTGCAAGCAAAAAGGTTAAAAGGGCAATACGATGATTATCTGCACAATTTGTCATTTACGAAAAAAGACTGTACAAACAAGGGCATTATAGGGTCAATAAGCTATGTGTTAGCACCGAAGAAGGACAAGAGCTTATGAAAGGGATACACGCAGGAGTCTGTGGGGCACACATGAGTAGAAACATGTTAGCTATGAAGATCCTACGACAAAGATAATTTTGGATGACAATAGAGACAGACTGTATACAGTTCGTGAGAAGATGCCATAAGTGTCATATTCACACGAACCTTATGCACGTTCCCCCATCTCAACAGTATAACCTGACGTCACCATGGCCATTCTCAGTATGGGGCATTGATGTAATTGGTAAGGTAACACCAAAGGCGTCAAATGGGAACGAGTTCATCCCGGTGGCTATTGACTACTTCACCAAGTGGGTGGAAGCAGCCTCCTACTCGGTATTAAAAGCATCACATGTTGCCAAGTTTATCAAGTAGAACATCATTTGCCGATACGGGGTCCCTCATGAGGTTATCTCAGATAGCGGTTCGCATTTTTAAGAGGAGGTCTTGGATCTTTTCGAAGAGTACTGGATAGTAGCTCATAAGTCCTCACCATATCGGTCGCAGACCAATGGAGCCGTTGAGGCAGCAAACAAGAACATCAAGAAAATCCTACAAAAGACGATCAACTCACATAAGGATTGGCCAAAATATCTACCATTTGCACTTTGGGGATACAAGACATTGATCAGAACTTCAACAGGAATTACGCGATACTCTTTAGTGTAGGGGATGGAAGCCGTGTTTCCTATTGAGGTGAAAATCTCTTCGCCAAGAGTAGTGGCCGAAGCCAGTATTCCAGAGGAAGAATGGCTGAGGAACCAAATGGAAGAGTTACTTTTATTCGATGAAAGAAGGATGCATGCCCTGTTTAATGTACAAGGGTACCAAAGGAGGATAGCTCGAGCGTTCAATAAGAAAGTCAAGACCTGGGATCTTAGAGAAGGAGATTTGGTTCTTAAGAAAATTAGAACTCCTATCTTCAACCCAAGAGGCAAGTTCAAGTCGAACTGGTCCGGACCTTTTCTCATCAAAACCATCATGACCGGTGGTGCAGTCATTATTATGGATTTGGATGGCAATGTGTTCTCCACTCCAGTTGACCTCGATCAGCACAAAAAATACTATCCTTGAGGTAAAAATGAAGATAAAATAAAAGTTCGCTAAGTTGAAAATCGAAATGGCAACTCAAGCAAAAGTTAGAACAGCTCGCATGACCGAAAACCTGAAAGGGCGACCTTTGCAAAAGTTAGGACATCACAAAAGGAGAACGTCAATACCCGAGTGTAAACCAAGTCCGAACTACGTTATGGCCTAATTTCATTTTTGGGATACGTAGGCAGCTTCTTTTAATAAGTCCAGCCACATTCTTTATTTTTTAACCATCTCTGAATCTGAGTAAGACCAATGCAAATTTATTTCAGGATTTTGATAATAAAGTCAATTAATTGAATTGGAAAACTTTGGATAATGTTTAACCTTCTTAAACAAAATAGGGGGATTTTCATTACTTTAACTGGAGTTACAAAGTTTTGAAAGTAAAAGGGAGGGCACGAAAGTCCCAAACTCTACAAATGAAATAAAGAGGAAAGCTATGAAGTCTTTATCTCCCAAGCAGGGTGCCTCAAATCTTTCTCCTCTTTGTTTCTTGTTTCCCTTCTTCTTTATCTTCCATTTTCCTATCCTGTACTTGCCATGTCTTGTACTCATCAAAAATCTTAGGATACTATAGTTCCTGCATCTCCATTCGTGAACGAGACGGTCAAGCATCCAGATATAATTCTAGAAATGAGGCTCGTAGTGCAGATGAAAATAAATGACCTCGAATACTAGGAAAGATAATCTGACTGCGACTGAACTGCCGCATGATCTGTTGAGGATAATAGAAAGTAGTCTGACACAGACCAATCAGCAGAACACCAGAGTGATCCATGGTAGTCAAAGTCATAGCAGGGATCTGCCACCAGGAGCAATGCCACGTGATATCTGGGCCAGTCAGGGATGAGAGATACTGTCGCCAAGCTGCCTCGGTACTGCATATCTGATAACAGGGGCGGTAAAGAAAAGTTGCAGCATTGTGCCTATTAATTGGTGGTTTTTACACAAAATTCACTTTTTTCATTAACTAGATCTACAGCAAAAGTTAGATTAACAAGAGAAAAGTCTTGTAGTATGATAGAAGTCTGATAAAGAGAAAGGTTTTGAGCTTACCTGAAGAAGTAAGGGGCTGTCAGCACAAGTAGTGGTCTCGCCACGATGAACAGCATCTAGACCCAGCAGTATCTTAGCTAAGACAAGTGGTATAAAGTCCATCCCCATCCACATCTGACCCGCGATGTCAACCAGTGCACAACTAACTCGTTTATTAGAGGGGGTGAGAAGATACTGAGCAAGAAGACAGAAACAAAGAGAATAATGACGCTGCAGCTGAAAGTCAAGGTCGCCAAGGTCGCCAGTAGGACAAAACCTCTCAATGAGCCATGGAATGTCAAGGCAGTCACTCGATGTAAGAAGAGAAGCTTCCATCTTAGACAGACCACGGAGTTGCACCACCTGCTGCCGAGCCGAAAGGAAGAGAGTGGAAACAGCAACGGAGCTTCGCGGAGTCAGGTCCAAGGTAGCAGCAAATTCTTCCACAGTGGGGCATAACTCTTCAAGATCGAATCGGAAGACGTGGGATTGCGGATCCCATAGTTGAACGGCAGCTTTCAAAAATGGCCCGTCAATCTTTAAGGCCATTAGAGAAAACAATGAGTTGATACCGAAAGGGGCAAAGTTCAAACGCTCGATATGGGAGAATGCCTCAATCGATGAAGAAAGAGGACTAGCCGTCTGAGTGAGAATAACAGAAAATGGGGCCTCTATGGCTGTATTTATAAAGCATGGAAAGGTTGGAGATCGAAAAAAGTAGCAAAAAGTACAATCAATGAGGCGACCGCTAACTTGAAAGGGCACCGTACAGTGACATCACCCCTTTTGACCAAGCGACCGCCAGGTTAGATGTGGCGACTGCCATGTTGGATTATGGCGACCGCCATGTTAAAAGGTGGCGACCATGTTTCAGTTTGTCATTTTTGCATTCTGTGTAAGTTTTGACATTTGTATCATACATCTAAGACAGTTTGAGCAGTAAATCAAGGAAAGTCATACAAACAGATAAGCATGTGAAGCAATAAATGGCACAAAGGCTCAAAAATGCATCAAAAAGTGGTAGAATATATCAACATGTAAACTGGGGCACCCAGGCCCAATAACTAATAAAAGGGGCACGCAGGCCCATAAATGTATCAAACTGGGGCACGCTGGCCCAAAAAAACCAAATGTATAAAAAGTAAGTGTATCTGAATGTGTCATAAAAATGTAACTGGGGGGAAAGCTCTCTCTCTCTCTCTCAGTGGTGCCTCAAGCGGACCCAGTAGGAGGAAGGACCGACCTCGTTCGAGTTGACATCCTCAAAGAGCCTCTCAACGTCGTCGCTATCATCACATCACTGTCGGAGGAGGAAGATATGGCTCTGGAGCGACTCCGGGCAGAAGAAATGGATCCTCTAGAGCTAGAGGAGGCAATGCGAGATCCACGGCCTCGAGCTAGGGCTGGGGTTGGAGCGAGAAAAGGAACGGGAGCCTACGGCTGGATGATAACAGTAGGTGGTACTAGAGGTTTTCAAAAGAGAAGTAAGACTCAAAACAAAATAATGAAAGAAAGTGCAAAAAAATTGAAAGAACGCGTAAGATACTCACAATGGCCACTGGCGTGAAAGTAATACCAGTTGCTCGCATCGTGGCATCCATCTGCCGGACCAGTGCCCTCAAGCCGATGACCATCAGCATCGTATGATCTAGCCAAGCCTAGTCAATCTGCAAAGAATAAAAGAGAACAGTTCAAGAAAACTAGACAAGTAAAAAGGGTAAGTAACTGAAGGAAAGGTGAAAGATAAACCTAGCCAATGTCAACCCTAAACTCCGGCGCTAGCAGAATGGGGATCGACAGAGGAAAGGGGAAGCTGTATGCTACGGTTTGGACATCCCACGAAATCTCTGGTCCCCTCATCCCTCCAGCAGCAGCATCACCACCAGTAGCTCCAGCAGCAACTCCAGCAGCACTGGCATCAGCGGCCTCTGGTGCCTGTCCTCTCCTCCTGCCACTAGGGGCAGCCGGGCCAGGTCCTAAGGGTCCCAGCAGATGTGCCCAGGCCAAGGCTGTATAATCCCCCCCGATACCAGTAGCTCTGAAGCGTGAGTCCCCACCATCTCCAAGAGGAGATCAGTCTGGCACATACGAACGGGAGGGACCACCGGTATCCGGAAGTGATCAATGCCGAGTGACTGGTGGACCACTCGCTCCCCGAGATAGTACTCCCGACCGAATAGACCCTCCAATAAGATTTTCCTCGAGATGAGGTCTCGACTGCCCATCAAATCTGCGTCGGCACGATCCTTTACTCCTCGCCAGACATCCCAATGGACCTATAGTAATTCAAAGTACAAAGCAATGTAATGAACAGTGAGCAGTGAATGCAGTACAGTATGATAATCAGTGTGTAGTGAACCGTGTGAACAGAAACAATGCAGTACAGTACATTGCAGTGTAGTAAATAGTGTAGTGAATAGTATAATGCAGAGAACAATGTATAGTACAGTAAGCAGTAAATAATGATACCTGGTCAAGGGTCAGCCGGTCCAGCGATACTCGAAAGCGGTCAATGTCCTTCCCCCAGCCTTCTTCCCCTTTAGGCCTCGGGACCACTGGGCCGCTCGAGGAATAACTAGAGGGTCTACTGAAGAGTTCTTCGGGACGTGAAGCCCGTGGAACTCATAAGTCCACAGCTGTAAAGAGAAGATGTCAGCAAGCAGATAATGTATAAGAGAGAACAAGAATGAGTGAAAATATGCAGAAATTAAATCATATCTCCCAGACCCTCCAGTATCCCCCAATGCTGAGCTCCTGGGGGAACCGGGTCAAGATTCGCATGAAGCCATAGAGTGTGGCAAGAGCAGCTCCTCCCCAGTCGTAAGCGGTAACTCGATCAAGACGAGCGAGTGCACCCACGTAATGTAAATGAACGGTATTCTCCTTGTTCGAGAACAACGTGGTACTGAACATATATGTCAGAAAGCCTCAGGCGACCCACTCCAAGTGGCGGGGCTCGGAGCAGTGAAAGTGGAGGAAGCACTTGAAAAACCAGGCGTGTCGAACTCAGTCTCTATCCATCTGCACTGGAATAGCCCCGAGCAGGTACAGCAGCGCGTCGACAGACCGAGCGATGGATGGATCAAGCGAAATTGGGGCACCTCCATCCCGAATGCCGATAATCATGGAGAAATCAAAAGGCGTCAGAGTAGCCTCGAAGGTGGTGAAATGAAAGGTGTTGGTGGTATCCCACCGCCGCTCAGCCAGAGCAGTCAGTCAGACCTGGTCGTTGCTCATCCTACCTAATAAGGGTATGAACCGAGCAAAGCTAGAGGCTTCAATAATAGCCCGGCTAGGAGCGGGGAGGACATCATACCACTCCAACACCTCCCCGGAGGTAGAACCTTCGAAGCCTCTGATGTAATGGCCAGCCTGAAAAGAAAAAGACAAGCAGAAAACATATAAAGAACAGATCAAGCAAGAGATATGCAGAAAATGACTGAAAGCAATAAAAACCGTAGGTTCATGTGTGTGTGACGACCCTTCAATTCCCTCAAGCCCTAAAAGACTAGGCACCTCAAGCCCTGGTGCGCCAGGCAAATCATTCAAGTCCTAGAAGACTAGGCACGTTAAGCCCTGGTGAGCCAGGAAAATCTTTCAAGCCCTAGAAGATTAGGCACTCCAAGCCTTGGTGAGTTAGGTAAATCTCTCAAGCTCTAGAAGACTAGGAACCTTAAGCCCTAGTGAGGCAGACAAATCTTTAAAGCCCTAGAAGACTAGGGACCCTAAGTCCTAGTGCGCCAAGCAAATTTTCCTAACCCTAGGTTCGTGTGTGAGTGTCGATCTTTTGATTTTTGCACGTCTTAGTAGAAGACTAGGAACCCTAAACTCAGGTGCGCCAGGCAAACCTTGCACGTCCTAGTAGAAGACTAGGAACCCTAAGCCCTAGTGCGCCAGACAAACCCAGCACGTCCTAGTAGAAGATTAGTAACCCTAAACCCTAGTGTGCCAGATAAATCTCTAATTATTTTGTGTTAATCATTCTTCCTAAAAATAAAAAATAAAAAAATCTTTGTGTCTTGTCCCTTTTGTCCTAATTTTCTTTGATTTTCTAAGATTTTTCCTAACTTTTCTAGGAATTTTAAAAATTTTACTCTAATTTTCTAGAATTTTTGAAAAGCTTTTTCTAATTTTCTAGGATTTTTGAAAAATTTTCCTTGACTTTCTAAGACTTTTCCTAATTTTTTAGGATTTTTTAAAATTTTCTTTAATTTTTTTAGATTTTCTAAAAAATTTCTTTAATTTTCTAGGATTTTCTGAAAAATTCCCCCTAATTTTTTAAGATTTTCTAAAAATTTTCCTTAATTTCTAAGATTTTCTAAAAAAAACTTTCCCTTAATTTTCTAAAATCTTTGAAAAATACCTCCTAATTTTCTAGAGTTTGTAATTTTTGAAAATTTGCCATAAATTTTAGAATCTTTGACAAAAAATTTTTTCCTAATTTTTAGAATTTTCGAAAATTTTCTCCTTATTAGTTTTCATGTCCCAAAAATAAAAACAAAAACTCCCCTCCTTAGTTTTTCATGTTTAGCCCCAAAAACAAAAACAAGAAATTAATCCCTTAGTTTTTTCCTAAAAATAAAAATAAAAGTCAAGCCCTTTATTTTTGTGATTTTTGTTAAAATAATCGCCATTTTTATTGTTTGAATCTAAAACCCTAAATCCTAGTATCCCTACTGTTTTAATCTTCTTTGCACAGGTACCTAAGCTAAGTTTAACATGTCTAAATCTCAAACATTATGCGCAAGTCATCAACATCATCATTCATCATCATCATCATCAACATCATTATCACATCATATCATATCATATGGGGGGTTCTAAGCATACGTCTATGTTTGATATATCATAAAAACATGCTTTAATAATTGAACAAATAAAGATAGGAAACTTACCGATTGGCTTTGACGAGAGTGTGCTGGTCTGGCTCACGAAGAAGTACGTCAGCAGCAATAGAATCCGTAGGCGGCTCGTAGCGCCGCATTCCACCCGGAACCAAGCGGTGGGGGACCGGGGCATACGTGTGAGGATCGAAGGGCACTGGGTGGCCCTTCCCAGGATTGGGATCGAGAAAATTGGCCATCTCGGCCTCGGCCGCGTCTGTAGCTGCCTGCGCCTCGGCAACTACCCATAGAAGGCTAAGTGGTGGTGACCCCACCGGTGGGAAGTCTGGAGGTTGTGCCTCCAAGAGTCCCCATGACAGAGCTCTCACTCGTAAAAGAGCCTCGGATGGGCCCCGCAATGTTCTCAAGGTGTCCGTGGCCCGCCATGTCAAGAGAGCAAAGAAGAAAGAGCTAAAAGGCGAAATGGAAGCACAAAGGAGATTGAGAGAAAGTTTGGGAGAGCAAGACCTAGAGAGAGAGAGAGAGTGAAGTGAGCGAATGACTCTGCCCCGCGCCCCTTCAAGAACCATATACATGCCTGAAGTTGGCGGTCGCCACTTCCAAAGTGAGTGACAGCCATGTTTTTGAAACGCCACGTGGCGACCGCCATGTTGGAGGGAGTTTGAGCTGGCGACCGCTATGTCAGAAGGGTTTGGTCTAGACGGCTGCCAACATGTCAACAGTCACGTCACATCAATCTTGGCAATCGTCATGTCAGAATATCATTATGAGGCTTTTGAGGGGTATGTTTGGGGGGTTTTTAATGTTATTGTGTGTAGTTTATTATTGTGTGTGTGTTTATTTTATTTGTATGTGATTATTTTTCTTTTGTGCGTATTGACATCATGTGTGTTATTTTCAAAAATATTTTAGCAAAAATAATTTTCAAAAACAATAATAATAATAATTTCTCTTGAAAATAATTTTAAACCCTTTTTATTTTGTGTGTATTTTTCTAAAACTAATCTTGGGGGCTTTTCAAAAATAATTTTAAAATCATAGGTGTTTTCCAAAAATACTTCAAGAAAATTTTTGTAAGTGGTTTTTCCTCCCGATAAATTTAATTTTAAGTCACGACTTAGTTTTTAATTATTTTTATCCCGTGTTTCATCCTGAGTTTTTGAATCTTGACTCGACCTATTAATTCATGATTTCTTCTCTCGATAAATTTAATTTTAAACCATGACTTGGTTTTTAATTATTTTTATCCCGTGTTCATCCCGGGTTGTTAGGTCGAGACCTATTAATTCGTGGTTCTCTCCGAAGAGGATAATTTTAAAGTCTCAACTCGACTTTTTAGTTATCCTTATCCCGTTATTGTTCCGGGTTGTTAGGTCTTAACTCGACCGATCAATTTGTTGTTGCTCTTCCGGTTAAGATAATTTCTTAGATCTTGACTTGATCCTTTTGATTATCTTATCCCCAGCGAGTTCTTAGGTCTTGGCTCGATCTTTGACTTGCATGTTTCTGCTCCTTTTAGATCTTGACTCATTCTCTAAGATTTATTTGATTATATCAATGTTCATATCACTGTTTGCATCATGTTAAGCATCTGTATCATGTTTCTTATCTTGCATCCTTGCATTTTGCCGCAAGAACTACGTTTTTGGTCTGATCCCTAGCAAAGGTGTACGTAGGTAGCTCGATGGAAATTCGAGTACGACCAACATCATATGCATACTTGTGTGTTTGTGGCCTAAGATTGACGGCTCGGTCAAATGGATGTTATCTCTAGATCTTTGATATAACTCGTATCACGCGTTGCTATACAAGTTATATCAAAGAGGGGCAACTGTAGACATTTCAATTTGACCCCGCCTAACCTTAGATGAATCCGATGATAAAAACGATTGAAATGGTGCCATTGTACGATCCTCGGGAAATGATCCAAGCTCGATAATTGAACCCAATCATCAAACCTTCAAACCAATGAAATCTTTTTGAGCTACCAACTTCAATGTGGTGACCGCCAATAGAACCATTTGGAAACTTTCATTTTTTGGGGCGACCGCCATGTTTATTGTGGCCACCGCCAAAAGAACCTTTTGGAAACCCTAGCCCAAAGTGGCGACCGCAACCTCCAGCATGGCGACCGCCAACTTGCATTGTGGTGACCGCCAATAGAAGCACTTGGAACCTTTTCAAATATGGCGACCGCCAACTTGCATTGTGGTGACCGCCAATAGAAGCACTTGGAACCTTTTCAAATATGGCGACCGCCAACTCATGACCTGGCGACCTCCAACTTCAAATGGCCTGATGTATCCCAAAATGTGTCAGCATCTCATTGGTTGAAGAATTCTATAAATACCGTACCCCAGCGTACGTTTTCAAGATAAATTTTTAGAGAGAAGTTTAGTGTGAGAAGCACTACCGAGTCGCCAAGCAATCCGAACCCCGACACCGAAACCCTGCTAAAATACTAAGAGCCGAATCCCAGATACCGAAGTTCTGAAATCCTAGCTTGGTTCATTGCTTGAGAATCGAATTTCCCATTGCCATTCCCCGACTCGAAGATTCCTTAGCAATCCAAGTATCTCGTTTGGATCTCCGGTCCTTCTAACTCCATTCCCTTTCTTTTAGAGTGATCGGGTTAAATTCAATTTCAATTCACATATTCCTTTTATTTATATAGTTAATCTGGTTTATTTCATGTAATTTGGTTACTTTCTTTAATTCCTTAGTTATTAATTTTCTTACATTTCACACTTAACACATTGTTACTTTTTTTAATTAATTCATTAATTAGTACTAATATGTTTTCGCAATTACAACTTGTTAATATTGTTAATTGTTATAATAATACACTTACATTCATATGAATATAGTTGTCAATACTATATTCATATTTAATAATTAAAAAGTTATATTTAATTTCTTTCATTTTTATGATTAGTTTCTTTAATAGCGTTACATTTTATTCTCTTTTTTATTATTTTACTATGCGTTTCTTTTGATATTAGTTTAATGTAATTTCTTTTAATAGTTTTTTTTTTCTTTCTTTTCTTTTAGTATTAGTTTAATATTCTTTTCTAGCATTTAATTTTATTTTCTTTTCTTTTATTATTAGCTTTATTCTCCTTGTAATGTAACATTTTATTTTAGTTTATTATTAACTTTATTTTTCTTTATAGCATTTCTTTTGTTCTTTTATTTCGTTAAACTTAAAAATCACAAAAAATGGTCTTTTAGGTTAATTTTTACTTTTAAATGGTAGTATAATTTTTTCTTTTAATAATAATTGAAACTCATTTGTTCATTTTATTTCTTTTATTCTTTTCTTTTGTTTTGTTCAAAAATATAAAATGAGAATGGCTAGATCTTCTTTTTATTAGTTTAATAGAATTTTTTAACTATTTTTTTTATTTTTGCTCTCTTTTATAAACCTTTTCTTTATTTTCTCTTTTTTTAATCCTTGGGTGTTCTCCTGTCATCCTTTTTATTTTAGTTATTTTTATACATTTTGACAACATGCACGATAGTTTTTTTTTTAATTTCATTTGAAAGAATATTGAAATTAGTTTCGAATTTTGATAATATTATTAGCAAAGTTCATGTTCATTTTTAGCATATTTGATTTTAATAATTTTTAGCATATTTTTACTCTTTTATTTAAATCATGATAGTTTAGCTTGTTTTAATAATATCGCATGTGAGAGTGTTTAATGTATCATTTAGCTAGAAAATTGCATACCGTAGGATTTAGGATTTTTATTTCTTTATTTGTTTTGATTTAAGTTCTATACACATATGTTATGTATTTTCTATATTTAATTTTGGATGTTCTCTCTTTACCTTCACTTTTTTTATTTGCATGCATTTGAGAAATCCTATTAAAGGCCAATGATGATTAGTTGAGGCCAACCTTAGGGTTGGGCGAACGGGGGTGCCTACCACCTTTTTTGATTCGTGCCTTAACCCCCGAACCCTTTTTCTCTAGTTAAATGTTTTAAAAATCAGTAGTCATTTTTGTTTTTCTAGTTTTTATAAAAAATCAAGTGGCGACTCGATTTTTTTCAACAAAAAGGAGTTTTCAAAATTTGATTTTCAATGTGTTAAAATATTTTCCAAGCATCCATTGAATTCCTTTATTTTTGAACATTTCCAAAATCCTAAAATCCCGGCGCCATACAGGGTTGTTCATTAACTTGATAGGTATATGTTTTTGGAAGAGCCTTTTGACAAGATCTCGGTAGAACTAGATACCGAATCCTGTAATTATAATAAAGCACTTTAGGACAAAGATGCAGATCTTTGGTAAAGGGTTATGAATTTAGAGATGAAATCCATGTATTCCAATTAGATTTGCAAACTTGTAGAACCACCCGAAGGGATAAAACCTATTAGATGCGAGTGGATCTACAAGAGGAAGAGAGGAGCAGACGAAAAGGTTAAAACCTTCAAAGCTAGGCTTATTGCAAAAGGGTTTACTTAAAAAGAAGGGATCGATTATGAGAAAACTTTTTGGCTGGTCGCCACGCTTAAGTCTATTCAGATTCTTTTATTCATAGCTACTCATTTCGATTACGAAATATGGTAAATGGGTGTCAAGACATCCTTCCTTAACCAAAGTCTCAACGAGTGTATCTATATGGTACAACTAGACGGATTCATTGCAAAGGACAAGGAGCACATATTGTGCAATCTTAAGAGATCTATTTATAGATTTAAGCAGGTATCAAGGTCTTGAAACACTCGGTTTGATCAAGCCATAAAGTCTGATGATTTTAATCAGAGTCCGAATGAGTCTTGTATGTACAAGAAGCGTGACGGAAGCGTGATGATTTTCTTAGTACTTTATGTAGATAATATCTTACTCATCAAAAATGATGTGGGGGTATTATCTATGATTAAAGTATGGTTATCTAGGCAATACGATATGAAAGATTTAGGAGAAGCCAATCACATCTTTGAGATCAAACTTGTGCGAGATCAGAAACAAAGGATGTTGGGCTTATCACAAGCAAAGTATATTGATGATATCCTTACTCGTTTTAGCATGCAAGTTTTCAAGAAAGGGTTTCTCCCTTTTAGGCATGAAATCACTCTATCCAATGATCAGTATCCTAAAACACCTGATGAGATAGAAAAAATAAAGGCAGATCTTTATGTTTCGACAGTAGGAAGTCTCATATATGCTATGCTTTGCACTAGACCCGACATCTGCTTTTTCGTTGGCATGGTTAGTAGATATCAGTCCAACCCAAGGCATGAGCATTAGACTGCGGTAAACAATATAATCAAGTACATGAAAAGGACTAAGGATTATATTTTGATTTACCAGGTAGATAATCTAGTACCTTTAGGGTACATAGACTCAGATTTTCAGTCTGATAGGATTCTTGTAAGTCTACCTCAGAATATGTGTTTGTCTTGGAAGGTGGAGCTATAAGTTAGAGGAGTATCAAGCAGTCTTGCATTGCTGATTCTACCATAGAAGTCGAGTACATGGCAGCTTCTGAAGTAGCCAAGGAGGCTGTTTGGCTAAGAAAATTTCTGTTGGATCTAGAGGTGGTCGTTTCAGTTCAGTCGACTATTACACTTTATTGTGACAATAGTAGAGCGGTAACAAACTCAAAGGACTAAGGGTCCACAAGAAAGAAAAGCACATTGAGCGTAAGTATTACCTGATATGACAAATTGTACAGAGATGTGATATTGCTATGATCAAGATTGCATCAGGAGACAACCTTATAGATTCTTTTACAAAGAGCTTACCGGCTAAAACTTTTGATAGTCATGTAGAATGCATGAGAGTCAGATATATAGCAGCATGATTTTGAGTATAAGTGAAAGATTGTTAAGATTAGTATACTGAAAATCATATTTTTAGTATTTAATTTTATTTTAATAAAATTAATTTTTTATTTTATGAGAATCTTTATGAGCAATGTATGTATATTATTTTTTTAATATTATGCATAGATATTCAATATTTTGTATAATATTTTAATCTGATGTGTAGAATACAGTTTGCACACAAAAGATCAGATTTTAAGTTCTTGCAGAATCTAAGTTTTATGTTCATAGTTTAGATGGAAATGGACATACTATCGGTACGACTGTAACACAGAGTTTAGTAGACATGTCTTGGTTACGGAGAACAGATAATAGTATCGTCTATTTTTCTAACTCTTTGTGCTGGTACACTTTATGTGTATTAAACGGGACACATTAGAATAATTAATTTTATACTGACTATATAAATTAATTCACACCACAAGGTTATTATGAATAGTGCTTCTGCTCTTAATCTTAAAATAATTATTGATTTTTGTATATTTAATATTTGTTATTTTGATTCATTAGAGAGTGCGATCTTATATGAGTCTATATTCCCGTTGAGTTGGTAAACGGTATTATTTATATGGTGAAAATTAATTATTGTCCAAATTCACGTCTCGAAGATCGGGATTGACGATACCCTATAAGAAAGCTTACAATTTTTGGCCGAGCCAAACCCTACAGGTAGATTTGATTATCCGGCGGTCAAATAAGTTAAACGAAATGGCTTAAGAAATTTTAAGATACCGATTACATTAAATTATCAGTAATTAAATTTAATTGGTGGGTATCAGGAATCTTAACGTGGGAAGAAATGTTAAGTATTTAATAACAGGTGCTCAATGTAAGAAAGTCTTAAGAATATGAGTCAGAGTGCAATTATAGTTTTTAAGTGGTGTGAACTGTAATTCAGTATTTTATGAAAATTGTAGAAACTGCTGTAAGATTTTCATAATTACATATACCGTTATGAGGTTTGCTTAATTGCGAAAATCGCTGATAGGTGTCTGTGTTCCACTGTAAATCTTACTCATAATTACTCCACAGGTCCCTGCTGTACCCCTATAAATATGCGGGTAGGCTGAACCAGTTTCATAACTTGTCTTTCAAAACTAAAACTGTCCAGATTCTGCCAGTACGAGTTCTTGATAGATTGTAATCCACACTACATTCAAAAATCGCACCAGAAAATACAGTAAAAGGTCTAACAGAAATTTTAACTCGGAATAAAAAAATGTAGTTAAATATTTGACCGGTAAAAGGTATTGTTCTAAATTAACTTTGGATGCATGGTGTAATGATTATAATTTTTTTTACGCACTTATAAATTAAGGTATTTTTATATTTTTAGGTGTTTTGGGACATATTGAGAGAAGATGGTTAAAATAAAAATAATAATCATACTAAAGTTAAATATAAAGTTTTAAAAGAAAAAAGAGTCTGTGTATCAATCGGACGGTAAACAAAGTCCGTTATTTGTGAAATTTTAGTTGTGTTTTTTAGGCACGTAGTTTTAGGTATTCATTGGTGTCGATCGTTGATAAGTTAGATATAAACTCTGTTTGGTTTAATAAGTGACCTTTTAGGTTTAAAAATAGTTTATTTTTATATTTTTGATGCATAAAATTTATGTTTAAGTTTATTTTAATTAAATAATAATCCTAAAATATTGATATGGAATGGATGTTAAAAAGGTAAGTTTAAATAATTATTATAATAAATTCTTTATTAAACATTATCTTAAAATAACAATTGTTTTATAAAAAAAAGAAAAAAAGAGAATAAAAAGAAGGGCGGAATGCCTTGATAGCAAAAAATAAATGCCCTAATCACTAATCCCCCCTTGCGCGCTGTTACCCCTTCCCGATTCCCCATGCCTTTCCTTGTGCCGTGAGCGGCACCCCCTTTCCCCCATCTTCATTCTTTTTTTTTTTTTCTTTGTTTCTTTTCTCCGTACTGTGCGTCACACTTTCTTTCCATAATTCACGACCTTCCTTTCACCGTATTTTTTTATCTTTTCTTTTACAGAAGTTCATGAAAATAATTATTTAGTTATTTATTTATTATTTTGACCAAAAATAATTACTTAAAGTCTTAACTTTCTTATTATTAAATTTTGTATATAGGTGTTTCAAATCCACCATTGTTGAATTTTGAAACACTTTTCAGAGTTTTTTAATTACTCGTCTACAAGCTATCAAAAGATAGGTGTTTTTATTTATTTTTAGCTTACAAATGAGATGCGTGATTGTGGTCAATGTTTGCATTGTTATTGAATTGGTATTTTTTCACGAAATTGAATTACTTAGACTTTAATTATTATTTTTATGATATAATTATTGAAATATATTAAAATGTGTGAAATTTCATATATGCCATTTTATTAAAATATTTAATTGAACGCAAAATATTTGGGTTGGATATATTTGTATGCTCGGTACAAATCTCATGAACTGGTGGAAGAGTTAAAATTATTTTTTTAAAGGATAAAAAATATTATAAGACACTTAATGAAAAGTGAAAGAGTTTTCAGAATGGTCTTGAGGAATTGTGGTTGACACCTCAGATAGTGAATTAGATGGTATGATATACAAGTTCTAGGCTCGCTGCGCAGGTGGGTTCACATACCCGAGAGGTTAGTGCCTCGAAGTATGTCGTCACGACTCACTAGTGCAATGGAATGCTTAGGTGGGTTGGGTAACGGTGCACTGCCACTAGAACACATAGGCCTAATAGTAAGGGATCGTTGTCTACTCTTTTAGGCGTATTATACTCCTCATGGGCAATTAACTTGGGTTGATTGAAAGTTTTATGAAATAAAAATCAAAATTGTTAAAGGTTTATAGATCTAATGAAATGTGACTTTACATACTTTTATTTTGTTTCAGTTGGCATTTATTTTATATACTTTCTTTCATACTTACATTTGTTGGTTATTATTAATAAACTCTGACCCCTCTTGTTTATTCCTATGTTTGGACATTCTATGTTCTGTTGTACCTCGTGAATAGTTATACTTCTGGAGTTTCTGTTGAGAACTATTTGAATTATGTTGAGAATTATTTGAATATTAATATTGAATATTAATAATATAGTCACAATAGTATTTTGCTAACTTAAGCTCAATTTTTTTTTTGTAGCTGTAGTTTGGATTAAAATACTTAGATATTTTATCATGTCATTTATGTACGTGGATTTATATTAATTGTTGATAATTTTTTATGTAAATATATATATGAGAAGTTAAGCTAGATGACCTAGAATTTATATTTGTGTTGTAGTATTGTTGTTGAGATCTAGATAGAGCCTACATATATTATTTTACTTGCGATTACTATAGATTATTTTGTAAAGGGTTAGCACCGTTGGGTTATCTGAAAAATAGAGGAGACTCTGTCAAAAAAAATTTTAAAGTTTATTACTTAGAATATTTTTTAAAAAATTTTGAGCTTGACAATATGGTATCAGAACTCTAGGTTCGAATACCTATAACTTTGGGAAGTAGCTATGCCACACGAGTTTCAGTTGGGTATATACTTATTCAAAGTCCACATGTTTAGGTGTATTATATGTTTATGTATAATGTGTTAGTTCTTATATTTTGAACTTAAGTATGGAGTTGAACTTAGGGAATATTATATGTCGAAGCCACTAACTTGGAAATCCAATTGAAAAACATGCCTGATCAACGTGAGTTCTAATTGGAGGTTTAAGAGAGTTTTTGGACTGGATAATAATCCTTATGGATGCATCTCGGTATGTGTTGTGAATTTTTATTTTGTGTGTGTGCTCACATGATTATATGTTAATTGTGCTCACATATTACGCGTTAACTGCTTCACATTCTTAGTATAAGAAATTGGTACACTTGCATGAGAATACGTGAATTCTTAATTAATCCAGTTTGAATTTCTTTTTTTTATCTTCTTTTAGAGTTATGCCGCCACGAGCAACTCGAGGTAGAGATAGAGGCCGAGGTCAAGGGCGACCTCCAACTAGACCACGAGTTCAGGAGGAAGAACAAGCAGTAATGGAGCCTCCAAATCAGGGCAAAGCTCACTCAGTTTCAGCTGCAACTACTCTAGGAACTGATATCCTGCAGTAGTTAGTTGTGGAGATATAGAATATGGTAGGGATAAGCAAGACCTCACGAGTTGCGACGATAGAGCCTAGAACCACTTCGGCAATGCGAGAGTTTCAAAGGCTACATCCACC
The DNA here is from genome assembly GCA_032360265.1 of Heliamphora ciliata. Lineage (NCBI taxonomy): Eukaryota > Viridiplantae > Streptophyta > Magnoliopsida > Ericales > Sarraceniaceae > Heliamphora > Heliamphora ciliata. The sequence goes on from JAUMHN010180135.1 coordinate 40,717, forward strand.
TTTGTTTCTAGGTGAGCCAAGCCTTGAGCACGCCAAGGAGTGGTTGGACAACATTACCCGAACGTTTGAGACATTGTAGATTTTAGAGGATGAGTTACGTGTTCTTTTTGCTTCTTATCAACTGAGAGGTGATGCGCTACATTGGTGGAAGAGGGTTAAAACCACCATTGAAAATACTTGGACAACATTCACTACTGCATTCTCGAATAAGTACTATTCAGAGACCACCCAAGATATGCGGATGGAGTTCATGGACTTTCGACAGAATGATTTGATGGTAGCTCAGTATGAAGCTAGGTTCACAACATTATCTAGGTATGCGCAGGAGATGGTCTCGACTGAGATACTATGGTGTCGAAGGTTTGAAGATGGTCTTAGAGATGCTATTCGAGAGAGAATTGTGAGCATTCGCATCCGAGTCTATGATGATCTAGTGGAGTCAGCTTTAACCTTAGAGCGGACACTAGAGGAGACACGAGGTAGGTATATTCCTAGAGCATCTGAAGTGCAAATAGACAACCGACCTCCAAAGAAGCAGAGGTTAGGCCACAATTTGCCCTCACAGGAACAACAATTTTTCAGGATGTCTTCTAATTCTCCGACAGGTGGGACTACATTCCCAGGTACCATTACTTGTTTTCTATGCCATCAGCCAGGTCACCGAAAGTTAAAGTGCCCTCGAAGGGGCCAACAACAACAGTCTTTACAGGGGTAGAGATTCGGGGTTAATCAGACTTTATTCCAAGAGCAAGTATTGTTGAGAATGTATACTGAAAAATTATACTTTTTATGTATTTTATTCTGGATCCCTGACATATTAATAAGAAATATTTGAGATGATTTTTCATTTATGGTTTCATATTTATATTTGTGATATATGAATGCATAGTCCGTGTATTCTGTCCAGCATTTGACTCGGTGCGTGCTGCACAGAAGATCGGGTCAAAGGTACTGATAGATTAAACAGGTAGACTCACAATCGCAATGGACCCGAACATTCTATTGGTACAATTTTAGTACATTGTTATAGTAGCTGGTCTTGGCTAGGTCGAACGAATCGAATTCAGGTTTTGGAAATTCGATATTCGAGCTCGATGTGCTAGTACGCTTAGAGTGTATATAGCGGGATCAACAGGATGATTGATTCTATACTGACTATATGAATTGATCCACATCCCGTATTATCATGTATTGCATGAACTCTTCATCCCAAAGTGATTGATTAATTGTGTTCAGATGATGTACAGTACTTTGAGTCGTCAATGGCTGAGATTTTCTCAAAGAGATTAACAATACTGATGAGTTGGGTACTGGCATTATTTGTCCGATGATTGATAATCAGCTAACGAAAATCACGTCCGATTTAGGTTGAGGAGTTCTCCCTCGTGTCCTTTGCTTATAAGTTTGATTATGCTAAACCTGTACAGTGGATCTTCGGATCCGACATATTAAAAGGTTAAGCGGTGCAGTTGCAAAGAAAAGAGGATAATTAAATTGGGTCTTCAGTAACCTAATTTATTTATCGGGAATCCACATCTTAAACGTGGGGAGAATTCAGTGTATTTGATAATTGAAAACTCACGACATAATTTGAGTTAGGGTCGGGAGTTCAATCAGTACCTTTAGTGGAATAAGTTCTGGTTTGTACGGAAAAGGATCTAGATCAGGGACAGAGTTAGGGATATTCTGTTTTCTCGTACGGTTAGCCCGAGTTCTATACTTACTCGTGATCCCTCACGTAGTCCATTATACGCACGGATATTTTTCTTGATGGTTTCGGTAATTATTTAATTTAATTAGCATGCCAGTTTTGCTGTCGGGAACAATCAGAAATTAAATTAAATGTTGAAGGGCGGTTTTGATTTTTGGCACACCTAGGGATTACTCCCTAGGTGGCCGGCCCTAATATGAGGATGGGAATTTATTTTTATGATTGATATATATCTCTTGCTATTTTTGAGGTAGGAAGATATAGATACCATACATATCTTAAGTGAGATATGGGATATATGATTAAGAGGCAAAAACCTAACCCTAATCTCCTCCCATAGCCGCCGCCCCCTCTCCTCTTTTGGCAATTAATTTTGCTTTTCTGGAGAGAAGTGTGTGAGAAGAAACCAATAGAGGAAGAACTCTTCGATCGGTATCGGTGTCCACACATCGTGATAGTCGTAGTGCGTCCGGGACATACGTGAGAAGGTTGCAAGGTCGTCTTCAACGTATTCGGGTCTTCTTGAAACTTTTCAACAAGTTTCATAAAGGTATTATACTATTAAGGTTAATATAGTTCTTAGTTTTCATGAAAAACACATACGTCATTTTTTATGGTCACGGCGTCGGTTCAATTTTTTTTTCCGCTACAACAATAGTGTCAGAGCCACGGTTGCGTTTTTCATGAAAGACCATTGTGCTAACCTTTGTTTTGCAAGCTATGTCGTTATGATCCGGTTATATGAATGTATGAATGAATGTTTGAATTATATCGTTTTTAATCGTTTATCTCGACAGTTTTGTTTCGAAATTAGATCGGTTGTACGCCTCCTACGTGGGATATAAGTTTTTGATGATGTAATCTATTATTTCATTCCTTTTTTTTCTTGATCAACATTGTAATCGGATCACACAAAACGAGGAACGAAAACAAAAGAAGAAGAATAGAGCAGCGGCGGCGGCTCCTGTTCGGGCAGCAGCAGTGTGGCTGTTTCGGGACTTGTTTTCGGGGTTTTCAACAACCCTTTTAGACGCGATTTTTTTGCTAAAATTAAGGTTGTTCATTGGCTATCCAATGGTGGTTCGACGGAAGCGGCAAGGCGGTCAAAACGGAGGCCAAACGGAGGTGCTAAATTTTTGACCTGCTATAGTGACGTGAATTTTGGCAATTTTTTCGGGGCACTTCGGCTTCGAATTTTGACCCGGTTTTTTGCGGAAATATAGTCAACGAAGTCGTCTACCTACCATAATTGTTTGGAGCTCCGGCTGTGGCAGCAAGGTGGCCAAACTAGGCACTGAAGGTGGCGGTATCCTGCTGCCTACACAGCAGAATTTTCGGCAACATAAGGGGCGGTTTGGGCTTCTTTTTTAGCATTTTTCTGGCGTTTTAGCGGTGGTCCGGGGCTGTGACGATGGCCCAGAGGCTGAGGAGAAAGTTCGGGTCTTTGACGGCTCGTTTAGAGTTCCAAAACCCTAAACGTTTAATCTTTAATACGAGAGCGTCGGATTAAAAGATTAAACGGATGGACCAGATCATAATGACTTAATTTATATTTATTTTGTCGTTATTTAATTAATTATTTATTTATTTTATTTAATTGTGTGGATGATTTTTTATTTTATTTATTTTTCCTTTTATGCATTATTTTAATTATCGAAAGTATATTAGGAAAAACGGTTTTATAAAGTAAATAATCCTAGCAATTTTTTAAAACGAGAAAATAAATAGATAACTATTTATTTATTTTTGTGTTAAAATTAATTAAGATTTTTTTAATTAAAACCTGGGTAATTAATTTCTTTCGCAAAATTAAATAAGGAAGCTTTTTGTTTATTTTATTATAGTTAAATAAGAAATATTTTAATTGATTAAAATCGGATTTATTTTAATCAGGAATTAAAATATGTTTAATCATTTAAAATGAACAAAAAGAAAAAACTCTCAGTTTTAAAATATTAAGTCGGAGAAGGGTTTAGTCACAAATAAATCATACGGTCTCCATTACACGTTCGTAGGAGATGCGATTATAGCTCGCGCGCCGGCTTTGACTTTCGGTCTCTATAAGGAAGGGCTGTAGTTATGGTATTTTCGGAACGAATCTTCGAAAGAAGTAGATTTGAAAATAGTGCGAAGTAGGGTTCGTTCACACCGGGGCCGGAATTTTGACACGGTATTTTCAAATTAAGAGTAATGGTTATACACTAAACCCGTGAATAAAAAGATCCTCCCTAAGGAGTCACTATTTTTATTTGTGGAGATCAAAATTTATTGGCTATTAATTTATTTGGAATGTCCTATATCAAGGAATGAAAAATCTAGTAGTTCTTTATTCGTTAGTTGTTAGACGTCCACACTACGTGGCCTATCAATTGATGTGACTTTGCGTCGGTAGTTTTTTATTATGATATTTGGTTCCAACAGTAAATTAATAAACTGGCATGTCTGTCCGGACGGGTATTGATTAGTAGACATCCACACTACGTGGCCTGCTTAATCACGAAGGATTCGGCTGCAAATAATTCTTTTTAAATTAAAAGGTTGAGGGACCCTAATTTGATAAAAGAATTAAAAAAATTTTCTCTTTTGTTTCTTAGGATTTAATAATGGGATCATGCAATCCACTAGCGGCAATTCTCAAGTAACATAAACTTACTGGATCAAACTTTATCACATTAAAACGAAACCTCGATATTGTTTTAGCTTTTGACGACTATAGGTTTGTGTTACATGACACCTGCCCTCCCGCCCTTCATAATGGATCTACTGAACAGGAGGTCCAGGCTTATGAGAAGTGAAAGAAGGCTGATCGGATGGCTAGCTGTTACATCCTGGCATCTATGTCGACTGTTCTGCATTGCCAACATCGGTCTATGGAATCTACAGCTGAGATCATGTTGAACCTTACAGAAATGTTTGGTGATCAAGGTTGGGCAGCAAGGCAGGTGACCATGAAGGCTCTCATGAACACAACTATGGCTGAGGGTACACCTGTTAGGGACCATGTTTTGAAGATGATTGGTCTTCTTAACGAGCTGGAGGTCCTTGGAGCAAAAATCGATGCAGAATCCCAAATTGATATCCTGCTCCAGTTATTGCTTAATTCGATTCAACAATTTTGCCTAAACTACACTATGAACAAACTGGATTTTTCTCTGGCAGAGTTGTTGAAAGAACTACAGGCAGCGAAATGTGTTATTCGCAAGCTAACCCATGCATTTGTTGCTGAAAAGACTTCTACTTTTAGGCCAAGAGGTGGCAAGAAAAAGAAGAAAGGGCAGCAACAGAAAAATATAAGGAAGGTTGGCAAGGCTAAGCCATCACTTACCAAGGCGAAGGTAAAAATGCCTAAGGACAATTGCTATTTTTGTCAGAAGTCGGGACACTGGAAGAGGGACTGTCCTGACCGAAAGAACAAGCAAGCTGCAGGTATTGCCTTTTTTCTAGTAGTTGAATCATGTTTAACGCTTGTATCTACAAAAATCTGGTGTGTAGATACGGGAGCCACTAATTATGTCTGCAATTCTTTGTAAGGGTTCCAGGTAACCAGGCAGCTCAGAGAGGGCGAGGTCTACCTTCAGATGGGGAATAACTCCCAAGTGTCTGCCGTTGCAGTGGGAGAAGTAGTTCTTTATTTCAGTAAAAATAAATATTTAATTTTGAAGAACATTTTATATGTACCTCAAATCAGGCAAAACTTAGTTTCGGTTTACTGTTTAGAGAATAATGGATATTCTGTTTTTTTAATAAGTTTTCATGCAATATTATGGTTGAAAAATAATTTATCTGTCGTGGTACATTAGAAAATACTCTTTATA